>NDXZ01023006.1:8966-21096 GCA_003055125.1 Paykullia maculata
ATTCTGCATTTAAATAGAACTTAAAGATAAATAGAGCATTCAAAAAATGGCCATAAGTGTCTTGGATTGATATCGTTGAGCTATCTCAACATTTGAGCTAAATTCCATATGTCCACACAGGTTTTAATTTAGCTTTATAAAGTTTAATTTTGTTGACAATATTGAGTTGAATTTTCGGTCCAAGTAACCAAAAGAGCCTTCTATTTATTTTGTTTAGCCCTAATGTGTTGTTTCCAGGTCAGTCGGCGGTCCATATACATACCAAGGTATTGAACACAGTAAGTTTTTTGGTATTTGTGTGTTAGTGATTGTTAGCGGTGAACAATCACCCTTTGTTAATGAGAATGGTATGTGTACGAATTTTTGTGCATTTACGTTCATTTTCCATTTTTTATGCCACAATTTTAGAGCGTTCAATTGATTTTGTGCAAGGTTTGATGCTATAGAAGGAGAGTCGTGTCGTGAGATGCCAATATAGCAGTGTCGTCTGCATATGTTGCCATACATATTAAAGGCCTGAATTTGCATACCAATAAGTACAGACTAAACGAATACACCATGGTAATTATCTGCATGGTAATGAGAGACTGTTGTGTTATGTTATGGTATGGGTTTGCTTTACCATACTCATTATTCTCATAAGAACAGTATCAGCTACTTATGTTTTGGATTAGGTAAGAGACTTATTTGTTGTTTTTTTTTCCAAATAACTGTTGTACGCACAAAAATACTTGTGTGTGATCTAAAAGAACTGTAGTTACACAAGTATTTTAACAATTTTTTTTTTGTATAATATATAAAACGCATTATATTTTTTGTGCGTATTTTAATAACTATGTAGGTATGTATGTGTGTATGTACTCATACATATGTTCTATTTTACAAGTTTGAAAGAACCATTGGTATACAGATATATTACGCTTTTTCTATTTATCCCTTTACACCCAAACCGTTTCTAAGAATAACAATTTCAACTTGTAACAGAAACATTAAAGTACGTATTAATAACTACTTAAAGCAGCAGCACAACAAAACTGTTACGTTTTGTTGTAACAATGCACTTGTATAATACATATGTGTTCGGTAATTGGCATATCTGCAGTAAATATTGTATATAAGACCGGGCTAAGTACACTGCATTGGCTTCAAACACTGACTTTTTGATTTTTATATAGAACATTTGATTTTGTAGAAATGTTTTTTTTATTATAAGATAAAATGGAGCTGAAAAAACTGATTTTATTTTTGACAGTAAACCATTGTGACAGACTTTATTAAGAGCCTATTCTATGTCTAAGAAAACAGTGGAACTACGAATCGTGTTAACTACTCTGTGAACTTGTTCCGGGGTACCATGATTTTTCCTAAAACCAAACTGATAGTCTGGTAATAATTTAAGGTTTTCTAACTTCGGTTAGAAGCGATTAAAAAAAGTTTATTTAACTTTTCAATTCAACGAAAATTGTCTAGTAACAGACCAATTAAAAGAGTTCAAAAAGATTTTGAGAGCAAAAAACCGTTTTATTTATTTAAGCAATTTTTTTTTTTTTTGAATTATTTAGATTAAAAATATCTTGGCGTAAAAATTTAACTTTAAACTTGCATTTTTTTCTTATTTCATGATAGTTTGTTGTTTTTATTCAATGTATATCTCATAGCATGGCTGGCTATTGTATAATTACGCGTTAATAAATTAAGACTGGGATTGTAAGAAATTCACACACATCATACTTATGTGTATTATCATTATAAAAAGGAAATACATAACACCAATAAGAATGAAACTGAAACACCACTTGCATTATATATAAATATGTCTGTATATGCATATGAACTATATATGTACATATGTGTATATACGAACATATGTATGTATTATTAATTTATGTAGTTGTTTTCTATGCAATAATAAAGACACGTTTAATATACAAATTTATAAAGAAAAACAATTGCAATACGATATAAAATTGCTTTAAAATACTGTATTAACCCCTTGAGAGACAAACAGTAAAATTAAAAAAAAATTCGATGAGCTCTTCATCCTGTAAATCATTTTAAGTTTGAATTTTTTTATAAATTTTTATTCTATTACATATTTAATATATGTTTTTTAGTAAAAATTCATTAAGATGTGTAAGAGTTAACAATAAGTAAGTAACAGATGTAATGGTTCTTACTGCCTAAATATTTATAATTGATTGAAACCAAAATATCTAACTTTTTTTCAGTTATTAAAATTTTACAAATTTACGCTGCAGCCCATATTTATGTAACTTTATATGAGTATGTGTGGATGTGTATATTGTTATATGTATATACATATGTATGTATGTTTCACTCCATATAGACAAAACTATTTCTTTAAAATATATTTTTGTTATAATTTTTGACTTGGGGTATTTGCTGTAGCTGTTTACATTTATTTTTTGTTTTTTATATTTTTATTTATTCGTTTTTTATTTGTATGTTTAAAATAAAGTGGAAATACTTGTTGCAAACTGTTGCATTTATGTATCTATAGCATTCCATTGTAGATGTACATATATTTGTAAATATGTATTTCTTCATCTATAAACTGAACTCAAACATAAAAACGTATATAACTATGTACATAAATACGTATGAATGTACTATAAAGATATTCAGTTTGTTATTTTTTTTTTAAATGTACAAGAGTAAAGTTTGCGAGAGAAAAAAGTGGGAAAAAAGAAAAAATGCCGTTGTACTGCATTTTAGTTTAGCGCTATTGCAAATGTAAAATTATTTACAATTAAAGACAGTGTTTCTTAAGTGTTGTAAGGAAAACTATCGGGTTATAATTTCTATAAAGAAAACTTAATAAAGGAATAACCATGTCATAACAAATTCCTTATTCAGATAAATAAAGTAAAGATAATCTATATGTATTTTTTTTATATATCAAAAACTTCATATAACAAAGGAATAAATTGATCATTTTTTTTATAAATATATTAATCATGATAAAAAATTGCGAATAAAAATTGCCCGGAAACGGGTTTCGTTTCTTGTTGGGTGTCACTGCTCAGAGGAAACTCGTAGTTAACTGAAAACTGTGCAATATTAAAAAAAGTTTAAGTTTGATTTTAAATTACATGTAGATACTTTTGAATATTAAGGATCTATTATTAAGAAATACATTTTATTTTATATTTGTACAGTTAGTAAAACTTTGTAAACGGAAGAGTATTGCTAGAAACTTCTCGTTTACGAGAGTGGGTTTTCGACATTTGTATGTAAAATCTAATTTTTAACGAAAAAATAAAACCAATAAACGAACTAAAAATCAGTAAAGAACTTCTTCAATTACAATAATATTCTATAAAAACTTAACTTCAAAAGTTAAGGGCCTAAAATTAGATTATCTTGACATAAAAATATATTATTTTTTCTCGTGTTATAAACATACTACATATTTTCACTTGTAACTCTTAACTATTATTATTAGCAGTTCTGCCTGGTTTAGTTGTCGCTGCTACTTTTGCTACAAATTGCACCTGTTGCTTTTGTTACCAGGTATTTTCTTTCTGCCTTTATGTGTATGTATGAGTATAGATCAGTATATACTTATATTACATACTTACATATGTATTTACATTTTGTTACTAGTTTACTTCTCATAAAATCGACTATTATATATATAACATACTCTAAGTTGTATCTGGTAGTTAGTTATGGATATAGTATTAGTTGTTTCTGTAGTTAACGCTAAGATCTTACTCTACATATTTTATTGACTACCATTTAAGTGTATATTTTTTTGTTTCTTACTTATACACACACATATAATAAGCTCGGTATTACCAAGGATAGGCAATACAAAATGTATTTGTATGTACTTTGTAGGTAGAATGATACGCCAACACTTCTTTACTTTTTTTCCTTAATTAAGAACTACGTAAGCTCTTTTTTTTCTTTTTTTCTTCTAAACTGTTGTTAGTCCTGTATCTCATTGTAATTTTAATTTTATACAAAATTCATAAAACAGAAAAAAAAATCCACAGAAGGTTTTTTAACAACCCATTTCACTTCTAAAACAAAATACAAATTCCATTAATGTCTTAATTTTAGAGCCATTTTCCAAAAATTGCTTGCTTATATAAACAATTCGTTTTTATACACAAATCCCAATATGATGAAATTATCTTATAATATAATCTAAAAAAAATCTGTTTAATATTATAAACATTTCAATAGAATTTAACATCGTTAGAATTTCATTAAATTTGTACACAAATAAAATTTCAAGAATACTTTTTTTATAATTAAAAATAATTATAGCTTATACTTAAATTAGTAAAAGACAGAGTTATTTTCACTTTACTTTCTTTATTACCCTAGTAAACCACAACATTTTTCAATTAATTTTAGATTTTTCCATTTACCCGCATTCTGTCGATAAAACATTTTACAACAACATATTACATTTAATTGTTCTTTCTTTTAACCTGGCGCTAACTATCTAATAGTTACTTCCTTCCGTTCTTAAGGAAAAAACCGCATCAAAAAACTGTTGAATAGCTAGGAATACTTAGAATGGGTTACTTTAAATGGGCGTTAGGAAATATTTCAAAGAACAGTTTTTATTTTAAAGAATTCAAAACATATTTAACATAATTAATAGAAAGTTGTTTTTTTTTATTTTTATCAAATCATGGTATTACGGTATTTACAAAAGAAATTAATACGGAAAGCCAAGAATTTAAAAGAAATGTAACAAAAAAACAAATTAAAATTTGTTTAATTAATTTTTTTTATCTATTTTAGGAAGGTGACTGAATGACTGATTGATTCATCATCGCACAGCCCAATCGCAAAAAGCTAGAGACATGAGCTTTGGACTGTAGGTGGCTCTCCTGTTAGTTAGATCCACTAAGAAGGGATTTTTTTAAAATTAAAATATTGAGGGGGTAAAAAAGGAAAAAATCGCCAAACTAAACCAGATACATACAAAATTTAAAAAGCATTATATACTTATATACTCAAAAAATAATTGGACAGGTGTCTGGTACTTTTTGGAAATTTGGGAGCCTAGTTGGTAAAAACGGGAAAAAGTTATATTTTTGGTACTTTTTTTAGGCCCTTATAACTTCTAAACCAATAAACATATAGACACAATTTAAACTACGTTCGTCACTTTTCTAAAAAATAAAAATACGTTGTCGATATTTTTTGGAAATTGAAACGTATAGGAATAAAAACGGGAAATAGTGTTAATTAGTAAAAAAACTGGTCCAAATTAAATAAAATTTACGTGGTAGAAAAAGGGGAAACTTTGAGTAACCAGTTTGGGGTAGCGAAGCAGACCGGGTCTATGTTAGTATAAACAAAATATGTATATTGAAATATCGTTAATGCAGATTTTTTTTATTTTAGATATTCAAAAGAAATTTTTTAACTCCAAATTTATGTAAAATTCTCTGTAAACAGAAAATGGTAAACATTTTAGAATAGTTATTAACTCTTGTTTATAAACAGAAAATGTATTGAAAATTTACAAAAATTAAAAACTTAATAAAAACGTATTTCAAAACCATTAACAAAATGTATTTTAAATTTTCAACAAATAAAATATTTATGCAAAGTATATGAAGAAATAAGGCGAATAATTCTTTAATTTCCCTTTTTTGTCCTGTGTTTAGTTCACTTACACATTTATAACATTTACATTCATTTTACATACATATGTATTTATAAACAAAAAAATACTTGATTCAATTTTCAATTTTATACGAAACACATTTTAAATTGTTTCGCTAAATGTTTTTAATAATTTTTATATTTACAAAAAATAAAAAGGCAACGAAAAACGTAACGCATACCAGCACGAGGCTAATGCTGACGTTAATTTAAAAAAAAACATTTTTGTTGTTGTTGTAGCTGCTGCTGATGTAGTGAAAAAAATTTTAAATTGTAAAAGATTTATTTATAAAATTTTTATTTCATTTCAAACAAAAAATGTTATACATTAGCACATACATACAAACATATGTACATACATACATAAACATATCTTTGTAAAAGCTAATTTATTTTGAATAATATGGAGTGTGAATGCCAAATTTTTATAAAAAAAATTAATGACTTTTGTCGTCCTATTTTTTATTTTGAAATTTTTTAGTAATAAAAAAGCCGGCTATCGAGTGATTGTGTGTATATGTATGAATGCATGTATATGTATGTAAAATTAACTAAATTCACCTTAATTTAATTAAAATTTAAAGCATTTCGTTCTTTTTCCTCATCTTTACTAGACTGTTAAATTAAAAATATGTGTAATTAATTAATGGAAATATTAAAGTTTTGCTGTCATAATAGTTAAATAAATGTCTATTTCATTAAAATATTGTATATTTAAGGTGAAGCGTGGCAAACAATATCCATAATCAAAATTCCTAGATTTTAAAACTTATTAAAGAAATGAATTATTATGCGTCTATTGGCGAATATCTCCTCCATCCGGAAACTTGTTTTGTAGCATTTGTTTAAATAATGTGCAGCAGTGCTGGTAGTTTTTCAATTTGGTTAATCGAATATATTGAATTTTTTTGGTTGTTGTTTATTTTATTCATAGTGCGCACCATAAACAAGTTATTTTGCTAACATAATTTTATATTGATATAAAAAAATATTATTCGTTTTTGAATATACATACATACATATGTACATATGTCGATGTATATTTAAATAAAACACTGTTTAATATTTAATTTTAAATGTTAGGCAAATACAATATACAGTGAACACGCGGTAATGTAAACTAATAAAAACCAAGGTAGTTCACATTATCGAATTTGTTCACATTTTCGATTGTAAAAATTTGTATCGCCAAACTGTGTTTTTTTTTTGCTTTAAAAATTTTAGAAAGTATTGAAACCCTTAGTATTTATAACATAACATATAGTTAATTGAAACTTAACGATTTTTTATTTTAAATTCACTTTTTATATTAAATGTTTACTATTTAGAGCGTTAATATAAAAAATAGGTGTTCACATTACTGGATAGTTTACTATATTGGAAGTTCACATTACCGCGAGTTCACTGTAAGTTATAAAGGCATATACATATGTTTGTGATATAGTCTCGACTTAAAATTTACATAATTTAGAAGAAGACAATAACTATAAAAAATTTTAAATTTTAATTGAAGTTTTTGTAAGGCGTTAAAGCTTGCTGTTTATAGAATATATAAACTCTCTTATAAATCGATTTTGAACTTGTTTAAACATAAACTTTACGAACTAGTTTAGTGTTGCATTTAAAGTTTACATTAACTTACCCTTGCAGTTTAAACAATGTTACCCACGACGGTGTGTCAACACTCAATTCCCATTTAACAGGCTTTTTTATATTTATTTATTACCAAAATAAGTTTTAATTCGAAATATGTATTAAATTTTTTGGTCATTTTTGTTTTTGAAACAAGTTCAAATACAACAGCTAAAATAAGCTAAAAATGCAACAAATATGCAAAAATGTACGTGTTTGTATATTGCGGAATTCGTTCGCTGAAAGTTCTCACAAATACTTAAATACACAATTGAGCAGTAAGCAAAAACAAAATAAAATTAGTAAATATTTAAGCAAAAACTCGCACACAAATCGGCAAAGTATGAAGTCTGCTCTAACTACACTAAACAACAAGCTTCAAGTGATAATAAAAAACACATTAAAAAATAAAACAACTTGAAAGCAAAAACATTCCAATGTGATGATTAAGAGAATAGAGCTAAAATTAAACGAACAGTTAAAAAAATGCAAAAAAATTTAACTCACACAGATATCACACATACATACAACGTATAGGTACATACATACATAATCCATTAACAATAAATATTAATAAAACTTACAAATTTACAATTACACGTACAAGAGAGTACGAGTAATTTAAATGTAAAAAAACAGTGTTTGCTGTTGGTATGTAAAGAGATTTGTTAGTGGTAAGAAAACTAAAATTTTGAAAGTAAACAAATAACATTTACTTTGAGTTTTATTTTTTTAATTTTTATATCCAGTTAAGTAAAGTTTAGGTCACCATAAAGTTTATGTATGTACCTACATATGTATATATACATAAGTATGAACATACATATATACAAATTTAATCCTTATATGAGTCTGAGACGATCCAGCTATGTCCAGAATGAAATTTTGCTGAAATAATTTTTAAAAGTACATCAGAATATATATATTGGTTTTGGCGAAATCGGCCCAATATGAAAATTTTTTTCATCGTGATTATTTAAAAATAAGTAATGTCCTTGTGAGCGTTTGGTATCGAACACAATGCGATAGTTCTTAAATGCAAGAATGTAGGATAATAAAATAGTAGGAATATTTTCAAAGTACCAAAAGAACATTTTTCCGAAAATGAAGTCCGTCGGCTACGAAACAAAATTGAAGATCAAAATTGTACCCATTTTATTTGACTTATTTTAAATTCAAAGCCTCGTATATGACTTTATGGCCAACATATCAAGAAAAAATATGTGATGTGTCCTCCTACCATAGAATTCATATTCTTCTTAAATTTAAATTAATTCCATCTCCCATGTACTGCATTATCCTGAATTTATATATTTTATATATATGGGCCAAAGTTTAATGTTAATATGGGACTTTACGATTCTATTAAATAAGTGCAACATCCACTCTTTAACGCCCACCTGATTTCTTTTTTAAAGGTATCACACATTATAACAACCATTTAGTTTCTTGTTGTGATTGATTTTTGTCTTATAAATTCAGATTACAAACAGAAGCAGTCGTTGTTTCTGCTTATATCTTATGGATTGGTTTATGGATTAATTTAATTGATTTTTTAAAACTTTGAAAGTTTCTCAAAGACCCGGTATTAACTTTTTTTAAATATTTTTTACGTTTATATCTTATGATCCGATTTAATAAATGACCTTTGAATATGTCTTGATACAAACATACATATATGGTACATATCAGTTAGTAGTCTATTTATTGTGTTCTTGAATGTTTCTCAGAAATTAACAAAATTTATGTTTGATGCCTATTTTTCAAGTTCCGAAAGCAGTCGACTGGACCTTTTTTGTTGTACAGACTCTAACTAATAGCTAATGGTTTTTTTCAATGCATTTTGCCATAAATTTCAATTTTGAATAATAAATTTTCTTATATACTTACTGGTCTCTGGGATCCAGCCATGTTGTCTTTTTCGTATTATGATCTATATAATAGATTTTGCCATCGAAATCTTTTGCAATATCCCAACCTTCCGGTAAAGGAAATTCACCATGATGCAAGTGCTGCGATTGATGTCGGCCCTGTTGCTGATAGTTGTGTGGATGATAATGTTGAGGAGGCTGTTGGTAAGGATATGGTGAAATGTGTTGTATTGAAGAAGAGGAAGTGGAGAGCAGGGTATTGGGTTTCGCTGTAGTTGTTGTGGGATTTGTAACGGCTACATTTGTTAAAGAGCTTTGATGATGGAGCTGATTGTTGTGATGCTGCTGCGTCTGCTGGTGGTGTTGTTGATATTGTTGTTGCTGATAGTGTTGCTGTTGATATTGATTTTGATTTTGTGGATGTTGTTGCTGTAGCTGCTGGTGTGGTAATTGTGGCTGTTGCTGTAATTTTGGCATCATTCCAAATTAAAATGATTGCACGTTTTAATAATTAAATTGAAAGGGCTTAAAATTAACAACAAAATTGCAATTGTTGTTAGAGAGGTTGCTGCTATTGTTGTTGGTAATAGCAATAAGTAAACATTTGCTAAATGAAATCTTAAACCTCGTAATTTTTGTATGATTTGCAAAATTTTATTTTGTAAAAATGTGGCTTATAATTTTGTTCATGACGTTAGTTGGCGCTTTGCTTTTAACCTTTTCACTTAATATCTAAACGGATGATTGTTGTTGTTTTACTTTTAAACAAAAAGGTTTTAAAAATTGTTAAATAAATATTTTGTTTTTTCTTTATGTTGTCGCATTTGCTTTTTATTTAAACCACATTTTTAATCACTTGTTTGTTTTGTTGTTTTATTTTTTTTAAGTTGGCAATTTTTTGTTTGTTGTTGTTTAATACCGCTTAAAACGTTTTTTGAATTTTAAAAATATTTGTGTTGTTATCTCCCTTTTTAAAACGTTTATATGTGTGTATGTTTTTAAATTGAGGTTACTTTTTTAATTTTTATAACTTTTTGTTGTTTATATGTATGTATGTGTATGTATTTTGTAGGTACATAGTTGTTGCTGTATTTATTTTTCTGTTAAAAGATTAATGGGTTTAATTATCATAATCTTACTTCTTTAAAAAATCAAATGATATTTTTTTAACTTTATACAAACTAAAACATTTTTTTATTTCTCAACAATCGCTTGTTTGTTTAAATTTGTTTTCAAGATTTATTTTTTTATAAACATTTCTATAGATGTTTTAATTACAACATATATCTTTAGGATTTATTCTTTCATTTTGTATCTATTTTTTTATACACTTAAAAAAATTTTCTTATACATACATATGTATGTATGGAAATCAGTCGCTGTTACACAAAAACTATAAACAAAATTTCTTTCTTGCATATGTATGTAGTATGTATAGAGAGAAACCCCGAAATTCCTCAATATTTTAATCTTTTAACTGGATTTTAAATTATTTCGTTATTGAAAAATTTCAAACACTATTTAGGCTGATTACGTAGAGTGTATCTCAACATTTACTTTAACGAACAAAAAAATTTTTTATAGAAAAAAAAAACGGGCGACGACTCGTATGTTGTGTGCTCTTAATCAATGTGAGGAGATATTTTGTATAATAAAATTTCTATCTGCCTCTCTTTCTGGCGTACAGTGTGTTAACACAATTAAAACAACGGCGTTCAACGCTCGCTATCTCTTTTGCTGCATTCCATTCCATAAAAAATGTTTAATTTTTTTTTGTTACTTCCACAAAGAGCTTGTTTGAAAGATTTTTTTATATGATTGTATGTTCATACATACATGCATATGTATTTAATTTTAACGTTAAAATGTGTATGCCAAATAAATTTTTCTAAACACTATTAAATTGCTTTCAGCCCAAATTTTGGCAGTTATTTAAACATATTTTTTTTAAATCACAATTTTCTTTTCAACTATTTATCTTGCTGAAATTTTACACGTTTTGCTTTTGTTTGACATTAATCCGTAGTCCCTTTCGCTCAGTCGTGTAGCCGTTTACTAAATGAACTGTTGAGTTAAGCGAGCAAACTCACAAAATCTATCTACATATGTTTGTATGTGTGTACGAGTATCTGTTCAATTAACAAATTATGTATAAAAAAATGTATCTAAAGATCTTGGTTTTTTCCATTTTCTCTCATATTAATTTTCTTACTCTCTTTAAGATAACCGTCTTGTTCTCACTTTTTTATTTTCTTTAACACTCTTTTTCTTATTTATTAACAATAATTTGTTTTGTTCTCTATTTTTTGTAAAAAGTCGTTTGTATTGCAAGTTTACACAATTGTACATTTCAAATTATGGTACGAAATGGAAAAGGTACTAGAATTAAGTTTTAAAGTTATATTGAGTTCATATAAGTACATATTTGAGTCTTTTTCTAAAAAATTTAAACCAACATCAAATCTTTATAAATATAAACAACATTTTTAGTTAATAGGTTTTTATAAAAAATTTTATACAAACGTGAACATTTTCGAAGATAACCTACAAATAGAAAAATGTTTGAAATTTACGATAAATATACATTTTTTAATAAATAGCTCAGTTTTTATAAATTTTATTAAAATACAAAATTTACAAAAAGTTTTAAAAAATTGTTGAAGTATAAAAAGTTTAATAAAACAATTATAAAGTAGAAAATTTGCTAAAAATTGTCACTAGTAAATAAGTCGTGAAAAAATTTCAGGAAGAAAATATAATAAGGACTAGAACGACGTAACTTAAAGCAGAAGTTATTCCTTTTGAAAAGTTTTTAAAATTCTAGAATGTACTTTTCTACAAAATTTTTTTATAATGTATTAATTTATTATCTATCTTTATCTATATATATAAAGATGTTACTGATAGTCTCAAAGGAACAATAGGCTAAAATTTTTTTGGAAATTTTAGATGCCACGCCCACTTTTCAT
>NDXZ01023014.1:0-20396 GCA_003055125.1 Paykullia maculata
GATTCGGTATAGCCGAATATAACGCTCTTACTAGTTCAAGTATATATTTGTTTTTTAATTTTTGTGTTTTCAAAGTAATAAAACCAAAGTAGTGTTTTTCATTAAACGCAATGTTTTTTGTTAAATTTTCAGTTTTTTATTTGTTAAATTCAAGAATCGTAAAAAATAATTATTTTTTAATTTTAAACTTATAAAATCATAGAGAGAGAGACGTTATTATTATGTGCAAACATAAAACAAACGTTATCCTTGTAAAAAGAAATACCTTTAATTGTATTAATTTTTATTTAATTAAATTTTATTAGAAAACTAAATTACAACAATAATATACTTTTTGAGTTTTTCTTTTTTTTGTTTAGAAAAATATTATAAATCTAAATGGAAACGGTCTGCTTCGCTACCCCACACTGGTTATTCAAAGTTTCTCCTTTTTCTACCTCGTAAATTTCATTTAAATCGGATCAGTTTTTTTTTACTAATTAACACTTCCGTTCTGCCCGTTTTTATCCCTCTACGTTTGAATTTCAAAAAAGTACCAAAAACATATTCTTGATTTTTAGAGAAGTGACAAACGTTGTTTAAATTATGTTTATTGGTTTAGGAGTTATATGGGCCCCAAAAAAATAACAAAATATAAATTTTACCCCCTTTTACCCTCTAGGTTGTTGAATTTGAAAGAAGTACCAAACACCTACCCACTTATTTTTTTAAAATAATACAATGCTTTTTAAATTTTGTTTGTATTTTGTCTACTTTAGCAGACATAAGGTTACCGATTTTCCCGTTTTTACCCTATTTTGCCCCCTAAATACTTGAGTTTCCAAAAATCCCTTCTTAGTGGACCGTGAATTTTAAGTCTATAGCTTTATCCATTTAGGCGGTGGGATGATGAGTGAATCAGTCAGTCAGTTAACTTACTATTTTATATATGAGCCGTTTATTTTGAAAGTGGCATAAGCCACTTTTTTTATTGAGTGCAAATTTTTTAAAAATGAGAAGATACCGTTCAATTGTATTTAGTGTTGCCAATAACTCGATTTTTTTGAAAAAGTGACTTATGCCACTTTCAAAATAAACGGCTCATATATAGATTGAAGTAATTTTTAAGTTTTCTTTTGTTGCCTTAAAAAATATTTTTTATTGAGGTTTGATTGGTTTTTTTGTATTAAAAAAAATCATTTTTAATTTTTTTAATTGGTCACACTTTTTGTTCGAAAACTCGCCAGAAGTAGGAAATGGCATCTTCTGCCCTAAAACTGGTACCCATGCGCTTATGATCGAATTTAGTCAAGCAAAAAGTGAAACTAAAAAACTGATCTCTGATCATTAACTTTAAGCTCGTGGGTCAGTTAAATCTTGTTTAGGTATATGTTCGGGTTAAAAAGCTAAAGTCTGCGAAAAGCAGCGCTAATGAGCAGGGAGAGGGTTTTTGTGCATATTATCACGGACAAAGGCATTGTTCTCGGCCGACATGGTACTTCTTTGATGAATTGGTATTGGCTTATTATTTACGGTTATCACTAAATTGGCCATCAAACGTTATAGATTTTACCATAAAAGGCTACCACATCTGCCGTAGAATTGATACAATGCCAGCAATGTTTGCACTAACGGGCACTTATTTCCAAAAAAATTGTGCTGCCTAATTGCGTTACTTGTTGTAGTAATTTGGCATCAGTTTAATAAAAAATAGATTAAACAGACGCGACCAAAACAACAATTTCGACACAGGCCGTTTTTAATTTAGGTTAGAGAAGAGCTAAGTTTGATGTTATACTCGCAGAGAATAGGAGGTAGATTTTAATAATTAGATGATATTGCTGGTCTCCTCCTTTAAATGCAGCAAGTGTTAATTTTTCAATATTAAAAATATATCCAACTTCCGCCACTAATTAGAGGGCAAATACGATTATTTGCTTTTCTGACCGATTGGTTCATTTTATGTATGAATTGTTTTATCAACAGTTTTGACTTAAGAATAAATTATAAAATCTTATTCAATAGGACTAAAAAGGTAACAAAATCCCGAAATCGATTTTATTTATTTTGAATAATTATAAAGAACATTAAAATTTAACAGTTTTTTTTTCTTAATTTATCCTTTTTGTTAATGATTTCAATTTTAAAGCCTTTTTTAATTTAAAAATAACCCCAATTTTCCTTGCTTATATCCTTTTTCTGTAAGGTTTTTTGTATTTAAATATTCAAAAGCTAAAGTTAGTGGAATAAAATCCTACAGATTTATGTTTAACTAAATTGAAAAAAGCAGAACATTTTAAAGCATTTAATTGGTCTTATTTTTTGACACACAATAGCTGTAAATGACGTGAAAATCTTTTGAAAGAAAAGAAAATGTAAAATAGGACGGTTACGCAAGAAATTTTCTCTTATTAAATAGTGAGTGACTGTTATAAGCAAAAACCTAGAAGAGGGTGTCCTTTTGTTTAAAGAGGATTCCCTTAGATACAATAAACTTTTAGTCATGACAAATACATACATAAAGTCTCATCTTTTTTAAAGGCATTTAAGAACAATAAATTTTAAGTTTAATGCAAAACTGAAGAAATTTTATTACAAAAGCTTTGATATTTGCATATGAACTAATTAATAATATTTAACCCAACTCAAAGCCACACCATTTTTGTACATAGAATTTTTTGCAAATAAGATAAAAGATGTCAAAAATACTATAACGTAAAATCTTTACCTAAACAATAGAATGCGATGGGATGGAAAACCTAAATTTAATCACATTTAAAATAAAACGGAAAATGTATTATTACAGGTTAACATTATGTGTGTCTTACAAAGATTTAAACAATTTTAGAGCTTAATGATGACCTGACCAAGATAGAATTTGTTAGAACTATATTCCTACAAATCAAATTATATGTTGCCGTTCTTATTGAATCTTTTTTGAAAAATTTTGTAAAATAGAAAAGTATTAAAAGAAAATTGTCCATCTTTATTTAAGTTTATAATTTTGGTTTAAAGTAAAGAATTATTGCTAAAAAAAAAACTTATAAGGGGCGGCACATTAATTAATTTATTAGGAACTTAGATGTTCTTATAATGAAAAAAACTTTAAAAGGCAATGAAAGAAATTTTTCTACCATAATTTCTGTCAAATTTGCTAATAACGGCCGCAGAACTTTCACTACTTTTGGTATTTTGTTTACCAATAAAAATGTACTGCTTTCACGTGTGAAGCTTTCAGTTTTAATAGTGCTAATCGTCAGCATTTTGTTAATTGCTAAAATTTTTACTATTAAATTTTGAAAATCAAATACTTGAACAGTATTATTCATAGAAGGTTTATTTAGAAAAATTTTGCGAGAGAAAAATTCTATTTACATTTGTATTTGGGAAGTATTTATTTCGTTGCCTTATCGCTTTGTAAATAATAATATATTTCTAACAAAATGTATTACCATATTGTAATGATTTAGATATAATATAGTATCCGGTTTTAAAATATTAAATTTCTAGATTATGTATTTATTTTTTATATTTTCCTAGAAAATAAAATTGTAATGGTTAAAGAGATAAATGCTTGCTTTTATATTTGCTACTGAAATTTGACAAGTATTTAATCGTAATTGGTTAAGGTATCATATTGTAATAACTTTTTTATTATCACACACTCATGTACGTTTTTCCACTGGTGCCTTTATTTATTACCCTGTTATTTCATATAGCAAAATATATTGTCTCTTCTGCCATAGATATCATTGATGTAGGCATAAATTAAAGTATCAATTTTAGTGTTCATATATTAAATATTTGTTCTTAAAACATCATCAAAACTTTGTTAAAAGAATATAAATGCTACAAGAACAACTGGTGCCACTAATTTATTACATATTTATAATGTGTTTTCTTGTTTGTTAATACTGTATTAGACATTATTCTAACTGAATAAGTTAACAATGTGTAGAACCTTATGTAGCCTGATTGATATATAAAATTTTTACATTAATCATACGTTACAGAGTTTAAACGTAAAATGTTGTTGTATTTAAAAACTTTTAACATTGAAAAAAAGAAATCAGTATTAAAACAATATTTTTTTTTTATAAAGAAAATATACAAAATAGTTTGTGTTTCGGTGCTTAAATATTTTACAATAAATCCAATCCAATAAAAGCACGTAATTCTTTGTCCACCATTTTGGAATAAATTCATGAAAAATTAAATAAAAACTAAAATTTAATAAATTCAGTCAATTCAAATCAATACTTAACAGCTGGTCCTTTTGACTTTAGTTTTACAACCATGGCGAAGAAAAATATAAGCTAAAACGTTATAAACCAACCCCATTTACTGTTTTTTATCAACTTTACCCCTAAACTGTCAAACTACGATTGCTGAAAAAACATGGGTTAAAAAACTATAGGGCAAATGACAAAAAATATTTTTCAACACATAAAAATAAAAAACTAAAACAATTTTAGAGTCTTGTATACAGCCAAATTCTAGAGCTGATCTTACGTTTGTACCAGAAAAATAATTTTTGTTTTTCTGAGTGGCAGTTTTCATTGATTTGCTTCTAAAAAAATTTCTCACAAAAGCAAGCCAAAATACATTAATTACGTCGTAATTGCGACGTTGCAATGAAAAGTAAGTTTCCCTATTTAAACATAAATGACTTTATTACATTGTAAAATCTGGTCGAATTTAAAAATGTAAACCGAAAACCGGTTAATGGAAAATATTTTATATATCTTCTTTTAAAAGTCTACAAGAAAAAACTGTGACCAATAGATCCTTTCATAACCTAAACGGATTTATAATCCTTACTTTAAGAATGAGTTCTCTTGTCTACAAAAATTGTAATCAAAAATATTTGTGTTTCACATTTTACTGCTGGTGCTGTTGACGTTGTTAATGTAACTTGTTTTTTTCTTTATTTTGTTTTTTGTTTCCCTTTTTTTGACACTAATCTCTAGGACTATGATTTATTACTGGTTCATTATATGTTAATACGTGTAAATATTATAGTTTGACTTTGTTTGTTTGTAAAATAACAATGTTATTTTAGTTTTGTGTTGCTTCTTCTTTTTTTTTAATGTTTCTTCATACTTTAAGGCAGTCGGTCTCTTGGCGACTTATTAGTTTTTCCCTTATTATTTAATATTATAACATATTTATTAAATTTTTTTCTGAAAGCAACTGAAGTAGATATTTAATGTTTTTTTTATATTCTTCTAACGCTTTTTTTATTTTCGTTGCTGCCGGCAACTAGATTAAGACCTAAGCCGTAACAATTTGTTTTAATTTAATCGTAAATGGCTGAGAAATGGCATTACAAAATTAATATTAATAAGGATTCAATTTAAATTATGATTGTGCTTAAAAAGGGTTAAAATATAACATATATTAAAAATATTTAAATAACATTTAATAACAAACATTTCTGTATTTTTGTTAAAAAAATATTTTAATTAAAATATTTTTAAAATGTTAAAGTTTTAACTACAACATATTACAAATAACAGCCAAATTATTTAATACGATTTCTTTTCTAAATACCTATATAAAAATCCAGAAATGCATTATGGATAGGGTAAATAGTATTTACCCGTCCGTTGGGAGCTTAACAATATAATTTCTGAGGTCCTGTATTTTCGGCAGAAGAAAACATAAGGTTAAATTTATGTTTTTTCTACATTTCTTAAACAAAACAGTTTAACAAAATTTATAAAATTTTATAGCATAAAATTTAACAAATTTTAATATTGTATTTATAATGTGGAAGGACTTTCTTTACATACATTTTATTTGATATATTTATGATTTTAATATTTTCTAATTTACTATTTTATTATGCGAATACTTTAAGTAAGATGGTATAAAGAACAATGCCTTATTATAGATACATATATGTAAATGGTTTTAACTAGTTAACAATTTTAATTTGACACAATAATGGTCCTTTTAATAACAATTTTTTATCTGTTGTGGAATCTAAAAATGCCATTAGTCATTTTGACATATCGTTAATTTAATTTTTTGCTATTGCAATTCAAGTTAAAACCGCTGTAAATTTGTTTCGCTTAATAAAAAAATATCTTTAACATTTAGAAGTAAAAACACCTACTTTTCGAAGTAAAATAATATGGATAATGTTGTATAATACTTAGATTAAATTTTAAAAATTTTGGGTTGAGACGCTATTGTAGCAAATGTGCGATATTTAGATTTAACAAAAAACATTTAAAACAACTGTCATTTAAATAATAAAACATATAGAATTAATAGATATCTTCTAATATATAAATGTTTAATTAATTAATACATATTAAACAAATTAAACTTTGTTTAGTTAATAAAACCTTAGATAATTTAAGCAAGAAAATATGTAACAACATTTCTGTAATCTGATTGCATTTCGCATTGTCAATAATATTGATTAATTTATAATTAAAAGTTGCTAAAACATATATGATTTTACAAAAAAAAAAAAAACATACAATTTCTTATCAAGAGCAACTTGTTTATGTATGTATTTAGTAGAATAACATAGAATTATACTACAAATCATTATTAGTCTGTTGTTGTTAAAGAAATAGAGAACAACAAAAGAGAGAAGAGTCAATCTAAACATGCATCTCTATGAAACTGTAAAAATAAAAGGGATGATAATGATGATGACGAATCATATTCATAATAATCAGTTGTGCCAGCATTACAAGTGTAGTTATTAGGTAATAAATTATAAAGATTATTTTAGAGAACTAAACCGGAATAGTTTTGCAAAGTTTTTATAGTCAAACATAATGGTTTTAAGAAGTAGACAAAAGGAAAAAAACATTTAGATAGAAAAAACGAAGGAAATTTAGAGATTAAAAATTAAATAACATTTATATTTTTATACATATCGCTCACTTACTTAAACAATGTCATAACTCAAAAAATGAAATTTTAGAGTTAATGTTTTTTGTTGTGTAAAAATTTATGCAAATGGCGTGTAAGCTCACCTCTTGATAGAAGACAACTTTTTAAAATCTCCACTGAGTTGTATGTAAATTGAAAACTTTAAATTCATTTTCTCCAAAACTAGTTTTTATGAGTTATTACGTTGTTTAAGTATATGAGCGAAATATAAAAGTATAGTTTTCCAATACATAAAATATAATTATTTTCAAACTTAAAACCCTTCTTAAGAAGCGCACACGGTGATGATATTTTGAAAACACGACTTTTTTGCAAATGTTTTTTTTTTTTTTACTAAATTTAGAACCATCACTTTTACGTCTTACTCCAAAATAGAGCGTATTCTTAAATTTATATATTTCCTATTTGGACAAATAATAAAGATAAAAAATATTAGAGTCTGAGATTCTTTACTAGAAAAAGCTTGACATTCCTAATTTACTTATTTCATATACCTTTTTGAGCTCTCGAAAGATTTTTTAATAATCTCTATTGTATTATATTTCATTGAAATTAATAGAAGAAAGATAAGTGTTTAACTGCAATATAAGACATGTCCCCCAAACCTATTGTTAGAATCATACTATAAACTATATAAAATTCGAAACAGCTGCGTATAGCTCTTCTACTTGTTATATTTTGCATCCCCCGGCTGTTTATTGATTTCGTTGTGTAAATATAAGACTTTTACAATCATCATGGCTTATGTACTAGACTTTGCAAAAACATTTGAGTTGTAACCACACTACTTAACTATCTTATAATGGTCGTTATAGTCTTTACAATTTATTACTTAATAACAGCACTTGTAATGCTTGCTTTATTGATTATTATACATCATCATCACCACCATCATCATCAGTGTTTTTATTATTATTTGCCTCATAACATTAAGTGCCTTACAGTCAAATGGATGTCATATTTAGTTTGTGGTTTTTCTTCTTGTTCTCTTTCTTTTCGTCAACAAAGAAATTATAATTCCTCGTCCCTATTAAATAATCTAATCCTTACAAGCAAATGCTTTAATAAAATTGCACAATATGCTTGTTTTATTATAACAATAAGATTTAAATATTATTCTATTTTCATATTACTTTTGCAGTGTCAGGGGTTTTCTTTTAGTAATTAAAGATAGCAAAGTAGTTAAGCAATGACAATTGAGTTTTTATATAAAAAGAAAAGAAGACAATTTTTAATAAAAACTGAAAAACTATGTAAAAAACCATGTTTAATCAAACATGCCATTAAACGTATGCAAAAATTAAATTTATTTAAAATTATTCATTATTTGAAATTTTATTTAAACTTTTTTATACAACAAATTTATCAAAAATTTGTTTTTATTTGTTAATTAAAAAAAAACACACTTTAAAAGAATTTTTAATTTAACATAAGTATAAAAAACTTTTTCTTTTATAAAAAAAATGGTAATAACACAAAGTTTTATTAAAATATATATATATATTAATTACACTAGTTTATAGAAATATATAAAAAAAAATTTTATGCCGAGAACTTTTTAAAAAATCCATTGTCATAATTTAGACGATGTCAATCTTTAACTTTCGATGTGTTTAAAGCTTTAGCATTTTATTAATGAAATAATAAAAAATACTACATACCTTTGTAACGCCAAAGCCAATGTTAACCATATTGAGGCCGTATGACAAACTGTGGGCATAATCTAAAAAAAAAAAATAAAGATAGTAAAAGAATTTTAAAGTCATAAAAATAATTAATAAAAAGTTATGATTATAAATATAAATAAAAAAAAAACTTTTGACTTTTTATTATATGCAGATAACGTTAAGTTTGTACCACTTTGGCCACTTACTACTTATTGTTTTTCTTTTTGTCAATTTTTTTTATCATTTTTCTGAGTAAAAATAAAAGAAAAAAAACAAACTCTTAGATATTTATGACCTTTAGCTTTGACAGATAAGGGACCAGAAAATTAAAACTAATGTCTGTGAAGCCTTTCTTTTTATAACGTTTTTCGATAAACTACAATTGTGTTACAAAGAATTTTACGAAAAAACTAACGCAGAAGTAACTTTTTTAAAAGGAATGGAATTTCTAAATGAGTTATAGTAGAAGCACAGAAATAGGAAATTTAAATCTTTTGATTTATTTTTACCGAAATTAAATTTATATACAAATTAAACTTTTAAATTTTATCAGGGTCGGTTAGTAAGTGGTCCCAGTTCCCAGGTGTAAAATTGTCGTAAAAATAAATCAAAAGTGTTGACTATTAAATTTCGTTTATAATCGTCATTAATAGTTTTAACATATGAGATTTTTACAGGCCTTAATTTGTTTAAGTGTTTGAAGTTTAAACTACAAAAAAAGAAAGAGAAACCAGTAAGAGCGTTATATTCGACTGTGCCAAATCTTATATACCCTTCACCACGTGTATTTATTGATGTATATAAGTATGTATGGGTGTACATATGTATATACATATGTATATACATATGAACGTATGTATTTACATGTCCGAAAGGTATTTAAAGTCTTAGAAAACTTGATTTTCTCATATCTTTGCTGATTTTAGGCTAATTAGTAAATTTTTTTTTTAATTTCCTATATCTATATCTATATAATAATTGGTGTGAAAAAAAAATTTTTTTTTGCTTATATCTCGTTAATTACTTTTTTTTTTGAAATTTCCAAAAAGGCATGCCTTTCTTACACACAAATATAATCATTTTTGTGTAAAAATTTTGTTTATATCTCTTTAATTGTCGGATTTCGATGATTTTGAATAGCAAGAATTTTGGGAAAATTTCTTATTGTTTGATGCCAGTAACGGGTCCTTACGACATCCAGGGGCTGAGAAAAATTAATTTCAACAGACGAAATAAATTTTGTAAAAATTACAAACGGAATGACAAACTTATATAAACCCTTTTTACCTGTGGTAAAGGGTATAATAATGTGAACAAACTTATACTGCCATTAAACTAGTGAAGCTGGGAAATATATTTACAACTTTTATTGCTATTTTTAGAACGAAACGTAAGTTTTTAATGTGCGCCGTAACTAACAACTATTTTAAATAAAAGCTCATGTTTTAATAGACCTAATAAATTAGGTGTTATATTTGATTAACAGGAACTTTATAAAAAACATTTAAATGTGATGTTTAACACTTTTTTCGAAGGCAGGAAAATAAGGATGAAAAAAAATTAAGTAGTAAAACATATTGTTGTAATCCAATCTACTAATTTTTTTTCTCATCATTGTCAAAATACTGTAGGAACCAAAAATCTGTAGTCGTTTTTTAAAAATTATAAAATGCTTTTTAATATATATTATAAAAAAGTTCTTAGATGATTTAGTTACTGTGTAAGAGCTCTAGATTGAATACTCAAGCAAAAAAAAATATTTTTTAATATTCCCTGACTTTCTTTTAATCATTGAAGAATTATATCAAGGAAACAACCTTCGAAAATTCTTAAATGTTCCAAGATAACCTTCAACCATATGATTGTTACGAACACTCTAGAATCTAAAAGGCAACATATTCATTGTAATGAAAATTTGCTTAATGCTAAAGAAAAATATAAATTTTTGCCTACTTTTTTACATTTACATTAAGTATAATTCATCATTTTTACTACGATCTATTTTTATTTCAGTTTCTAATATATTTTTAATTACTTCGACAAGCTCAAGTACAAACAGATTTAAATATTATGCAATAAAATCGTTGACCTAAATCCGATTCATTAGTTAACACACTCTTAGAAATTTGAAACGGAAAAAATAAGGCAACAAAGCGTTTCAACAATCACCCCCTAAATGCACCCTCAATAGTGTGCGTGTGTAGGTGTGTTAAAGTAATTCCTTTATGTTGCCATGTAGAGAAGCACATTCATGCATGCTTATGTATGATTTAAAAAAAAAAAAACATCTTTAATTTAACACTAATAACATGTTTCTTTTTTTTACAGCCGCCTGCCTTTTTGTAATCCATCAGTGGAACTGTTCTTTCCTTACCAGTGTTGCCAGAAGTTTTAGGCAACAACTTATAATGATATGTATCTAAAAACCTTTTATATCTAAAGGTTTGGCAAGTTATTGCATACAAAGGTAAGAAATTTATATTCGGCCGCATCTTGTATACCCTTTACTTCAAGTTTACGGTCTTTTTTAAAATAAAAAAAGTTTAGATAAACTTCAAATTTGTATTGTAATTGTTTACAAAATAAAAGATTGTTTTGCAAATGTATTCTTAAAGTTAAAAGGAGACAGTTTCATTGTCATATTTCATATATTTAAAAATAAGCTGTAAAAAAATTGCAAAATTTCTTACGGGGTTTTCTCTGCACTTTCCTAAAACTTTTTTCTGGATAACAGTTTTGTTGTAAGAATGTTTACAGCTGGCTGTTTTCCGCCCGCAGATGGATGGATAGAAAAATATAGCCGCGGTCAAATATTATACGAAAAAGACGTTACCACTTAAAAGTATATTCTTACTTCCATTATTTATTTGGAAATGTATCTTTAACATTGTAAAAGTCTTAATGGATATTTTAATTTAATGTATTTGAACATGGTTTCTCATTAAAAACTCGGTCCGGCAAATAGTGTTCAAAATTTTTAATTATTTTTTTAGGTAAATATTTAACCCATGTGACTATAGCTTTAGTAATTTATATAGACCAAGCATTTATTACATGGTTTGGTCTAAGAATTATTTTTCTTGGTAAGACACATAAAAAAGACCTGTTGTCAATAACTCAGAAGTCAGCAACATGTTTAAAAAGATTATTCTTATGGATGGCCAATAAGCATATGCTTAAAATACCAAAACTAAGTTCATTAATAGTTTACTTGACATATAAGCTAAAAAAAAGCATAATACAATGGCTTTCCTAAATACAAAAGAAGACAAAATTTAGTTGGTTATGGCAAGAGTTCGCATGCATGCTGCATAATTTCGTTTTTCTCAACAAATGCTTCTTATTTAACTTATTTAACCGATTATATTGCCCCTATTTCCTATTAAACAATTTTTAACGCAATTCAACAAAAAAGGTGGGCTTTTTTCTAACAAAAGAGAAAAAAGAAAAAATAGAAATAAATCATTAAAATAAATGTGGGAAAAAACCAAGACTGTGGCAACACTGGCTGCTGATAATCCTTTTATTTTGATGCTCTAATATTTAAGCTAAAAAAACTAATCGAAAAAATACTGATGATGAGGATGTTTACAAACAACAACAACAAGGACAAGGACTTTGTTAATGAGGTTCATAAAAATGATGCTTTAATATCAACAGCATATGAATACGTCGGCAATATTTATTTGAAACTCACTCATCATTTGTTAGGCGCGTTAAAGGGAATAAACTGATTCTTTTAACCATATAAGAGCATACGATATTACGCTCTTATTTAAGTAAATATTCAAAGCTTTTTTTAATTATAATTTTTACTATTGTTTAGGATGAATTTTGCTTTTTATTCTTACTTTGTTTTATGTTAATGTGTTGTGTAATGTTGCAAGGGGTAATTAAAAGCGAACAGGCGCAAAGAATTATGCTACAAGTTATTATGGTTGAACAACTTATATAATTATTATAAATGGTTGCCGAAAAAAGGGGTAACGAGATTTTAAGTGTGCACTGTGCCGTAACCCAATAATGTTTATTTTCTTTATTATAATTGTTTTTAGTTAAGTGGCTAAGAACAAAGTTTTTAAGAAAGCAAATTTTGTTTTTTAATCGTATACATTAAGAATCAGTAAAAATGCACTAAGAAAGATAATTAAATCATGGCCGAAAGTGTTAAATAAAATTATTATCATTAAAATTTAATAAAAAACTTTTAATTAAAAAAAAAAACTTATTTTAAGATCAATAAAAATTTAACAAATTAAAAAACACATTAAAAATTAAATATGATTGTTGAAAAAATAAAAAATATAATCTTGACCAAACCAAACGATAACTCTTGCAATAACCTTAGAAGCAGATTTTTGTTTAATTAGTTTATACCGATGACTTATTTTCAACAAAACAAAAAAATTTTATACAAAAAATATTTTTAAAAAATTTATTTTTTTTAATTTAACAAAACCATATTTTTTTATTCTTTGTTAAAAACTACATTTTTTTATTGTTTGTTAAAAAAATGTTCAAGTCTTTCCTAGAATATCTAAAACATACTTAATTAAAATAAATGAAAAAACAAACTTTCTTAAAGAAAACTTCATTTTTTTGTTATGTCATTCAAACACTTTGGAAAAATATGAAAATAAAAAATTATTTTATAAAGAAGTAAGTGTAAGTGTGAAAACAACAAAACCCACAACTAATAATTTATCTCTGTCATTGTTCCCAAAAGTCAAGTATAGTTTTTTTTACATTTATTTCACTCTCACTTTTCCCACACGAAAGAGTTGTAAAAAACCTTCAGAAAACAATTAACTTCCGACAGCTACTATGAGCTTTTTACATTAAAATACAAACAAACGAGTATAGAAAACGAGTCGACACAATGCCAAAACAAAAACAACTACCACTACCACTGAGTAAGAGCTGAGTCTCTTTTATATTTTAAGTGAAATTAAAACAATTGAAATCAGCAAAGCTTTATTGTTATAAACAAATATTTACAATAACAATGTTGTTGTTGGCAGCTAGTATTCTTTAAAATAAACTAATGCTCTTAAAGCCATAGCGAATAAAAAAGTATTTAATTTTAGTGTGTAGTCAGTATATTTTTGCAAAAAACTTTTTGATTTTCTATTTATTTATTATACTCTTCACCTAAGGTGATAAGGGTATATATAAGTTTGTCATTCCGTTTGTAATTTCTACAATATTCATTTGCGACCCCATTAAGTATATATATTCTGAATCCTTATAGATAGGGAAGTCGATTTAGCCATGTCCGTCTGTCCGTCTGTCTGTCTGTCTGTCCATCTGTTGAAATCAAGTTTTCTCAGCCCCCCGATGACGTACGGACACGTTATTAGTATCAAACTATCAGAAATTACACAAGCCTTTTGAGAAATAAAAAAAAATTGTTTGCGAGATATCGGCAAAAAAAATTTTTTTTTACGGAAATACACGTAATGTAGGGTATATAAGATTTGGCACCGCCAAATATGGCGTTCTTACTTGTTTTAGTATCGCCTTGTTAAAGCTGGTAATTAAAAGTGTCTTTTAATTTATGATTATTATGTTATTAATCTATAATAAGCGAGAGAGAGTTACCAATGAATCTCTAATAACTCGCATAAATTTTACAATAAATTTAAAAAACAGTCACGTAACTGGTTACAAAAACCCAAATAAATAACAAAAACTGACCCATACGTTTATTGTCATTACGAATATTCACTATCTTTGGCTAAAGGAAATGTTTAAAGGGTAAACACAAAACAGGCAAATCAATGATTGTGCTTGTGCATAGTTTTTTTTTGCATCTATCCAGTTATATGCAGCAAAATTTTCGTTATTTAATTGTTATGCTCTCTCTTGCTACACTTACTCATTAAGACTTAATTTTTTTGGAAAATTAAAAATGTTGGTTCAATTAAATCAAATGAGGCTTCTTAGATCCAAGACTTATAAGTGACATTTAATTAATTATTTTTTAATTAAATAGAACAGTTTTCGGTTTTGTGGTTTATTAAAATGTTACCACTATTGTAAGTCTTTAAACCAACATCAAAATATTAAGAGTTTAAGTAAATGGGGAGTAAAGTGTGCGAACAATTTAAATTATATTATAAAGCATACATTCTTAATGTGGTTTTCCTATTTGAAATGTTACAGTATTAATGATAACTAGCAAGGAATTTTATTGTGATATGCAAAGTTTGAAGTTAAATGTGGTTTGAAGATTTCCATAATAATGTTGCATAATAAACGTCATGCGCAACCAGAGGTCATTAAAAGAAATTATAAAGGTTAAAATGGTTGCAATGTTAACAGCTGAGTAATTGCAATACAGGCAATTTATTTTAATTGAACCCTCAAGCCAGAGGGTTGACACTTAGTCAAGTCGTGTAATTAGTATTATGAATTTAATTAATTATTAATGTTTGATTTGTTGTGTTGATTATTAAGAAGTAACTAACTAAATCTTTTGTTCCATTTATGCCCAAATTTAGTATCATAAGTTAACTAATGGCAATGGTTTAGTCAATGATATTTTATTCACAGCTCTTAATTTACCATTAGTTAAGGCATCAAAACCAATATTAGTT
This sequence comes from Paykullia maculata, assembly GCA_003055125.1. Lineage (NCBI taxonomy): Eukaryota > Metazoa > Arthropoda > Insecta > Diptera > Rhinophoridae > Paykullia > Paykullia maculata. The sequence goes on from NDXZ01023014.1 coordinate 15,164, forward strand.
ATTATTTAAGTTTACAAATAGTTGACTAATAACTATGAATTTTAGCCTAAAAATGAATTTTTTGTTCCATTTCAAACAAACTTTTCTTAATTATTATGACTTTTAAAAGACTTTATTGAACGTTAAAATTACCTCATTTAGTATCTGATACAGATAACAAAAGAACACCGGCTGCAAAGGCTTATAATGATTACCAATTGTGTACATATACCAAATTCCAGGAGCAGGAAATATAACTGTCAGCATATCATAAATTGCCATACCTGCAAAGAAATATCAATAAAATAAATTTAGAGAAACAAAATTTAGTTTTAAATAAAAAAATGTTTAAAAAAATCGCTAGTTAATGCAATAGAAATTTAATATCCATCATAATGAAAACATGATGGATGTTAAAATTATAAACGATCAGTTAGGCAAATCAGCTAGATTCAATTAGCCAGAACTTAGCCAGATTTGTCTGCTGTGAACTATCTGTAATGAATATTTCGTCAAAAAACAGGATTATCCTTATGCACTAAATGTAGATTAAAAATATAAATAATGTTTTTATGGTATCGGCTGCAAGCAGAGATACGAGCAAAGACGCAATGTTTTGTGTGATTTAAAAAAAAAAGCGATAACTAAAGGATTATTAAAAACTGGACAGTCTGGCGATTAAAGCAAGAAAACTTGAGGCAGAAGACCTAAGGAACCCGAAGCAGCCTTTTGGTGCAATAAAAGTCGAGCTTAAATTTTAGGCAGAAATTGACCACAAAATGACAAATGTCCTACAAAGCGACCTGGACAAGGATAAAACAAAGAAGATCCTGTTATAAGGGAAAATCAAATTAAGTTATGTATATGATGAATGTACTAAAGGGATACCTAAACTAACAAGTGTAACTCCACCGGATGGGAATGTTGGACAATGGCGATTGTAGGGCATGCTGAAAAGACATCGAATCAATGGAGTCCAATAATTTAAATCTGACATAATACCAGACATAATTAATTAAGGGCTCAATTTCCTGTGAGCAGTCCGAGGTTTCTTATATTTTCCTCTTTTTTCCTTTTGTCTATTGCAAGGAGCATACAACAAGCTTAACACTGGCTAAAGTTTATATTTTATAGGGCATAAAGACCTTTAATGTCTCCTCTTTTTACCCTATATATATGTATAACTACCCGACATACTCTACCGCCGTTTGATGTTGTTTTATTATGGTTTTTGTGCCATTTTTGTAAGATTCTTCAAAACATACATATAATGCAGTTTTGAAATAAATGGGACAAGTGTTCTAACTGGAAAATAATCAAATATAATTTTATGCAATTTAGTATTAACCACAGCGCAAATAAATAATAAACATACATATGTTAAACTTTTTTTTTATTTGTTTGCCTGTGACAGCTGACTGTAATTCTAAAAAAACCACACAAAAAAGAACAAGTGTTTTTGGTTAACAATTTTAAAAATAGATTTTGTAACACCTTTTATATCTTCTAAATAAAAATGTTCAAGTCAAATGTAAAATTTTGTAACGATTTATTGATTTACCAATTATGGCCTTGGCCATTAAATATATCCTAAAATACACGCCAGTAAATGCTGGCAACCGTGAAAAAAGAAAAAAGTTGACAGCTGGCGGCATAATATTATTAAATATAAAGCGTTAAATGATCCATATTACATCTTTATTATTAAACAATAATGGAAATCTGTCGGCAACTCTTAGAAAATCTCATACAAAATATGGTCAAAATATTGATTTTTATTCGTCAAATATGAACGAAGCAATTAAATATTAAAAAAAAAAACTGTATTAAATTGTTAGTTAAAGTAGATCGCTGCCTTCATGCCTACAAAGTTAAATTAAGATTTCGTTGAGTTTTTTTTAGTAAAATCGTCTTAAGAGCGATTAAGGACATTTTCATCTTAATGGCTTTATTGATTAAAATTGCCGCTATGAAGTTTAAAGAATTAAGATGTGATTGTCAAATTAAATTTTTGAACAACATTCTGCTACAAATTACGAGCTGTGGAAGTAATTGAAAAGTACATATGTTTTAAAAATTGAAGCTAAACAAGCTTATACTGGTAATTAGCAACGTTACATGATAACTAAGTACTTTCTGCCTAAATTGGTTGATATTGATTAAGAGAGCAGGTGGTAACAATTACACTATAGACGTGTTACTATTGGTGCTGTTAAGGTGCTAAAAATTGGCATAAACAATTTGACATTTTTTTTCATTATTCCATGACAAATGTCCCTATACAAAACCACTATGAAATAATACAAATCAGCCACATAAATACATATGTATTTGCCAGATGTCATAGGGAATTGAGACAAGGTACTGTGTATGTAACGTTTGCTCTACATAAAAGTAAAAATCTTAAAATATGTATATGGTTTTGTTTTTTAAACAGAAAAGGGAATATATGCCATCTAATGTATGAACATTTAACCTAAACCCGATGTGCTATTACGAACCATAAACTACGATTTTTAACTTAAATTTTGCGTTAAAATTAAAATTTGATTTTTGTTTCTAACTTTAAAGATCAGTTTTTTTCAATTTAAAAACACACAAAAAACTTATAATTAGGTTCTGAAAATACAAAGAAACCCATCAAATATACCGTGAACCTGGTGTACTTTTACTTAATGTTTGTACATGTTTTTACACATCAAATAACGAATAAAATTTCTTATTCCCAGAAACCTTTCAATAGTTTTGACAACAAAAGAATTTTAATTAGCAAAATATTTACGTTAAACAAAAATTCAACAATTCTGGTATTTAAAAATGTCACAATTAGTTATTTTTTAAATTAAAGGTTAATTGAAATGGATATCCCGTTAAAGTTTAGTTTAAAAATAGCTTATGAACCTAAAGGTTCATAAATCTCACATGCACACAAACATTCATCTACATATGTTTTATTAGAATTCTTTATTATATTTACTACGAATAAAACACGAACAATAATTGCCTAGAAACCATTCGTTAGTTATGGCAACTGTTGGAAAACTGTAAGAGTAAAAAAAATAATTAAGTAACTTACATACATATGTATATGACAACATATACAACGTTATGTAAATATTCATTAAAAATACAAAAAATGTAGGATGTTTTACAAATTGAGTTCACGTGCATAATTATGAATTTATAAAAAGTTGTTCATCACGGGAGATTTGATTACATAAATTGAAATTTTATCTCAAAAGGGAATGTCTGTTTTTTTTTGCTTCTTTTTTCCGGAAACGAATTTGGATTAAAAATAGAAAAAAACAGAAAACTCCAAAATCTATAAATTTTAATAAAGAATATATTCTAGACATAGACGTTAAAGCAAAAGAAGATAAATTATAACAAAATTAATTGAAAACTAAATATTTTTTAATTGTAAGTTCCAAAGATAAGTAGTTTATAATAAAAAAAAATAATATAGAGCTGTGTGCACACATTTGTATATTTTAAATGTTATTTCAATTGAATTAATTAAAAAAAATATTTAATAACAAATGAGAAACAAAATCGAATTTTAAATGTCTTTCGAGCGTATGAGTAATATTAATGAATTTTACTCAATAAGGATGTAAACTTAATCACAAGGTGTTATTAGAAAACAATGGATATAAACACGTTTGTGTTGCTTTTCAAAATTTATATATATGTATGTATAGACCATATTTTAAAAAAAACTTTAACAGCTTTTTAGCAGTATTTAATAAAATGTATATGTTTTACTAATGCTTTTGCTCTGAATAAAAAGAAAAGTATGTACAGGATAACATTGCAACCTCAAAAGTACAAGATATTTAAGTTCTAAAACAGTCATTTTTAATGTCATTTTCAATAATGAAACCAAATTTTAAAGTTCCAATAGAACCTCTTCTATTTTTGTCCGATTATTCTTTGATTGAGATTGAATTACTGTGTGAATTTTTCATTTCGTTATAAATATTAAGGGCTAAAAAAGCGTAATGGAGAAAGTTATTTTTTGCCTAAACCAGGTAACAATTAACCAAATAAGAACGCAAATATGTTTCCATTAAAATTTTTGAATTTTGCTATAAGCTACCGAGGCACAGTGGTTCCAATTACAAATTTAGCACGAAAAAGGTTTTGACTTGTTTTTAGAAGTACCTAGAAACATAACAATTTGTACAAATAATGACTTAGTATGGCACGATTTTACGCCAAAAATTGGCGCATTTGATTGAGTGCGTGTGGCACTATTCATATCAAATAACTAACTTAGGACCTGCAAAATAATATCGCAATCATTGATATTACTATGTGTTAATTTGTGTTTTATGTTTAGTCGCACTGTTTAAATATTCACTGCAAACACAAAAAATAACAATCTGATAATAATGCACAAAAATACAGTAACTTTTTGAGTATCTGCCATCTATGTACATACATCACCAGCGCTTCTTTACAGCTGTAAGGTATTAGTGTTTAGAAGCCTTTCTGGCGAAACACCAATGCTTTTAAAAACGTCTGTAGCAACTCTTTTGCCGTCTTATATTTTCTTAAGTATAAAAACAACTTGCAGCAGCAAATGTTAACTCTTCTGGGGAACAAGTGTATTGGGGAACAAGATAATTTCTTTTTCGATTGTTTGAGTTTTTGTCCACCTTTAAAAAATAGTTTAGAACATCGTTCGGGTTTCGACGTTGATGTTCCGTCTGCCGCGTCTTCCTTCAAAATCATGGACGAGGCAAGTTACAATACAGAAAAAATTGCACCTTTAACGAACGCATTTTAAATTTTTTATATTTTTTGCTTAAGAGAAATGCTAAATTAACGGCACATCAAGATTTTAGAAAAATACATACCATTCCATACATTTGTATAAATAAAGCTATGAAAGTGTTAAATGAAAATCAAATTTTTCATTTTGTACCATCCCAAAAACGACTTGTCGATGGAACCACTGTGCGTGGGGACTAATCTGGAATTTGTTAAAAAGGGACTAAAGAGGAAAGAGGAAAAGGAAGTGCCATGATGCTAAAAAGGTATCTTAATTTTACTTTTAATAAAGGATTTTTTAAGTTTTATCTTTTTGTTAAAAATTCAAGTAGCGTTTGAAGTTCCAGTATTATTATATTATGTTCAAAGATATTTGCCAAATACATTTTATAAAAAATTATGTCATTTTCTCAATAAGAAAGACAAACAAAACAAGTAAGAGCGCTATATTTGGCTATGCCGAATCTTATATACCCTT
>NDXZ01023028.1:0-16151 GCA_003055125.1 Paykullia maculata
TATGCCGTTCTTGCAGCAAATGAGCGATATGTATGTATGTGTTTCCAATTTGTAATATTGCTTTCACAAAACTACAGTGCCCCCTTGCTTAACGCAACCCTCGATAGGCGCAACTCCTTGATTATTGTAACTCGGAATTGTTTGCATTGTTGACTCAGTTAACACAACTTTTAAAAAAAAGTCTCAGTTATCGCAACTTTTCTCCCAAAATGATCAATTTTTCATTTTTATTTACATATTTTTTTATACATACATATTTCGAAATTGAAAGCGAAGACGAGATAGAAAATGCTGACACCACTCCAGCGTTTTACAAAATTAAATCTCAGAATGCTATTGATTTTTTAACATGTGTCTTCAATGGGCCGAGGAAAATAGAATAGCCTTAAAAGATATTATGTTTCTTCAAAATCTTCGTGAAACTGCAGTGCAGAAAAATATTTCATGTAATAAAACATAGTCAAAAATTTTAGATTTGTTTGATTGATTTTTTAACATTTATGTTTTCAAATCCAAATCTGTATATCCGTTGTACATTATAATATGTATTTTTTTTTTTATTAATTTATAGTGTTTTTATGTTTTTTTTTATTAAATAAAACTAATGAGTTTATTAAAAATAAATTATTTAATTGTGTGATAAATTTACTAAATTTACTTTTTTTTCAAATTAAACAACCTCAGTTTTCGCAACGGTCAAAATTTCTATTAGTTGCGTTTAGTGAGGTTGCACTGTATTTACACATGCTTCTTTTCTATACAACATTTAAGACTAGAGGAGGTGAATGTACATGCCACACGTTTAGTTTGGCAATGCGTTGTAGACTTTCAGTGACACAAGTTGAATAATGTAGGGTTTTTTTATATTGCAAGGAACATAAAAAACTTTTGATTTCAACGATTTCAAAAATTTTTTATAATCGGTGTGTTGTATAAAGTTGAACAGTTTTTTACTTGTTCATGTGATAAAACGCGTAAAGTTTAAAAAGTGTTGTCATTTAGACTTCTGGTATGTATCTTTAATTTTTTTTAACTTCTTAAAAGTCCCAACTTATAATGCAGAAGTTGAAAGGCAGACATTTTTTCAATTCTCTAATCGGTTGTAATTGTTCATGTCCATCATGATATTGATGTGATATACATAAATGATATGAAGCAACAACAAGAAAACTGCTAAAAGTGGTAAAGAGTTACAGAAAATGTCTAGTACAGATAGACGTGTACTTCACATTTTACCTTTTCAACCTCTCGCCAACAAACTTGGTTTGTTTGCCTTTTAATTTCTGTTTTGTAAATTAGGACTTACAGCCAAGGTGGAAACTAGCCAGCTTAATTTTATTTCCGTCATATATTTTATATGTACTTTAGCAGACAAATTTTAAATTAAGGTGAATTGAATAAAATCCACTATGCACAAAACAAACAGTTGTTGTTTTGTTTGCCTAAAACAGCTGACAGCAATAATATTGACATTGCTAAAGGATTTTTGTAACAACAAAATTAATGTTTTTCCTTGTCGTCCCGACGCTTTTATCTTTTTTAATCTACCTTGCTTACAACAAACAAATCAACAATAAATATGGCAACTTTAAATGCTTAAGCCTTACGTTATCAGTCACTGTTAACTTAGATTATAAATAAAATAACGCACAACTAATTATCTGTCCGATAACATCCTAACTTATACGGGGCTTACCACGCCATATTTATAAACAACTTATAACTTTATTAAAGGTTTATAAGACATATTTCTTATACAAAATCAGTTCTATAAACCTTTAATAACTTTATAGTACGTTTATGATAAATTAATAACTTTGACTTCGACGGCACATATTAGCATATTCTTATGTTAAAAAGCTTTGGAAATATAATTCTTAAACACTAGAAAGAAAATAGAACCATCTTGACTTTTCCAGGGAACCTGCAGAAGCCACTTCTGTGTATTAAATATTGTTAAAAATACACAATATTTATGGTTTTTTAACCGGATTCAGTGTGACAGAAACCTTGATTTAAATAGAATATCAGTTTCAATAGTTATTTAGTTGTTGATGTGAAACTTTCTTGAAGATAAAATTCTGGTTACTTTTCATTTACTTTATATTTAAAAACAAATAACAAAAAAAAAAAAAAACAAGTAAGAGCTTTAAAAAGTATATAAAAATGCTTTTTTCAGTCATGCCGATTCTTAAATATACTTCACCAATTACAAAGTACTTGCAAAATAACCTACTAATTCATTAATGTAAATAAATAATTGTTTAATTTACTGCTCCCCTGCAAAGTCGTTTCTCTTCTAATGTTGTAATATTTATAATTGTTGTTCATAGTTTTCATTGAATAATCATCATAAATAGCCAGTCTCTGGAAAATATTTTAGCAAACTGAGAATTTTTAATCTAAACAATTACTTAGCAAATAGTCATATACATAACTTTTTAATGTAGTCGGCCGGTTCTAAATGTGCTCAATACCCAAATATTCAATACTTTTTGTTTTAAAAGTAAGACGGGGTTTACATGAGGAAACAATTGGAAGGGAAACATTTATTTTGTTTTTGTTTTGTTCATAAATTATGAGAATACGGGAATGATACAAATTCCCCACCCGTAATTTGCTAGCAAACTAAATGTTTTTCTTCCAATTGTTTTCTCGTGTAAACCCCGACTAAGGAGAATAAGATGATGTATATCTGTCAATAAAACAGGCAGTAAGTTTTCGTTAATAGAAAGCTCGTAAAAGTTATTAGGATATTTAAAACGAAAACTCGTATCTTTTTATAACCATAATTAGCAGTTAATCACCGACTTCAATATCAAAATCTTTGTTTATTAACGTTAAAGTAATATTATTTTAAATTTTAAAATTTACTTTAGTTCTTCTAATTTACGTAAACACTCCCTAAGATCAGCCATTACCTTTTATATTACCTGCTATAACTAGCAAATGTCAGAATCGCAAAAAAAATTGTTTATATTATATGTTGTGTTGTAGAGTATTAAATAGTTAAGCTTGACCGACTATAACTTTCTTACTTGTTTTGGAATAAATAAACAACCAATAAACAAATAATAAACACAAAATTTAAAAAGCGATTTAATCGATTGAAATTTAAAACCGAAATCATTAAACGTGTTTATGCAAATTTTGATTTTGAATTTTTGCTCTTTTTTTAAACTTCCAATTCTTAATAATTTAAACGATTAATACTTATGCTAGCGGTCGTAAATTGGTCGAAAATATACCGTAATTCGTTTATTTTTTAAGTTTCCTCTTTGGGAATAAATTCGAAATAAATCCATTGACGAATTAAAAGAGAGTCCACATTTCCTTAAGGCGGCTACGTTTCTTAATTTAGTTTTCAATAAATATCCACCGTCATTGTGAAATTTGGGTGGCATATTTGTACCATGGCTTACTTTTTGTTTACAATTTGAGAGAAAGATTTTGACATTTCAATCTATCGATATGATTAGGAGGCAAGAATGAGGTTTAAGATGTAGTATTTAAAATTACCAATTTTATTACGTTTAACCAAAAATCTTTGTATGCCAAAATTGAGTCTTAAAAAATTATAATTTCCAAATATAAAACATAATTTTTAAAAAAGGAAATATAAATAGGCATGGGCCCGGTCTGCTTCGCTACCCCAAACTGGTTGCTCATGGCTTCCCTTTTTCTACCACGTAAATTTTACTTAAATCGTACCAGTTTTTGACTAATTAACACATTTTCCCGTTTTTATCCCTATACGTTTCCAAAAGTTTCCAAAAAGAATCGAAAACGTATTCTTATTTTTTAGAGAAGTGACGAACGTAGTTCTATTATGTCTCTATTTTTATCGGTTTAAGGACCCAACAAAAAGTACCAAAATATAATTTTTACCCGTTTTTATTAACCAGGCTCCCAAGTTTTAAAAAACTACCGGGCACCTATCAAATTATTTTTTGAGTAGAATACAATAGTTTTTAAAATTGTATCTTGTTTAGTTTAGCAGATATAAGATTAGCGATTTTTCCCTTTTTTACCACCTAAATATTTGAATATTCAAAAATCCCTTCTTAGTGGATCTATACAACAGGAAAGGAACCCACAGCCCAAAGTACATGTCTCTAGCTGTATGCGTTTGTGCCTTGCGATGATGAATCAATCAATCAGTCACGTTACTATTTTATGTATATACATACATATACATATTGTACATACATACATATGTATGTATAAAAGGTAACGAATATTTTTTTTTAAATTAAAGCATGAGCACAGCATGGACATGTTTAATATTTTATCATGTTTAAATAAAGTGTTCTTAGATGTGCATGTAAATGTCACGGGCCAATAACCTTTTCTTCACTCCTTTATCATTCAAACATATTAAAATTTAAACGGAAGATTTAAAAACATGCAATAAAAATAAAATGGAACTGATGGCAAAAAGTGCCTTGACCTCAAAGATAAAATAAAATGTACAAGTTAAGCCATGACTTTGAGCAATTTCACAATTGGAACTATTTAAACAGTTGAAAAGTTTTATCTCCCGCCAAAGGCAAAAGTTGATAAAAACTTTAAAATACTTCTAAATTTTTGTATAAATATGATCTCATGTATTGTACACATACACACTAGGGATGGGCAAATGCAAAAAATATTGATATTTTTTTCATTATCGATCTCGGTCGATATAAATCGTTTGAAAATATCGAAATATTGATATTTTTCGTAAATTAATAAAAAATGCAGAAAAAACGAACTTTTTTAAAAACAAGCAAGAACGCTATTTTCGGCTGTGCCAAATCTTACATGCCCTTCACTACGTGTATTTTTGTGTAAAAAAAAAAAGATTTTGTCTCATATTTCGAAATTTTTTTTTGCTTATATCTCGGAATTTTTTTTTTGAAATTCCCTAAAAGGCATATCTTACACACAAATATAATAATTTTTGTGTAAAAAACAAAAATTGGTAGTCGTCTTTTTTGGCTTATATCTCGATCAGTTATTAGGCGATTTTACTGGTTTTTAATTTGGGGGATATTTCTGATTGTTTGATACCAGTAACGGGTTCGTACGACATCGGGGGGCTGAGAAAAGTTGATTTCAACAGACTTACAGACGGACATGGCTAAATTGACTTCCCTATCTATAAGAATCCAGAACATATATACTTTATGGGGTCGCAAATGAATATTGTAGAAATTACACTTGTCACTTGTGGTGAAGGGTATAACAAGGAATTTTTTATTGATGTTTAACGGTTTATATAGAAACATTTGTAGCAGAAACGAAGTAAGGCGCTGTAAAAATTTGATTGAGCCAGTAATTATCAGATACTGACATAAGGGGCACCCTCTGTTTGATGGGTTGATCTGTCAAACGGATTCTTCTATCGAGTACTGTCATATTTATCGCTGAAGCAACTCTTTTCGAAGACACTAAGAAAGCCTGACAAACTAAATATCCAACGGTGAGTTTAGAAACAACTGAAATGCTGGTCACACACAATTTGACATGGTTAATGTTTCTTAAAAATAAGTTAAAAACAATGAAATTAAATTAAAAGCACCTTAACTGTTTGTTTATTCGATAAAGACTGTGACAAAAATTTTTTTTACAAATTAATAACATAAAATAAAAAACCAGTGTTTAAAAATATCGAAATTAAGTTGAAATAAAAAAATATATTGATACATCGATATATATGTATTGCATCGATATATATGTATTGCACCCAATGTAAAGGTTGTTTTTTAAGCTCGATATAACTTACGGAAGGAGCACTTAGCAATGAATCTGATCAGCTGTCTTTTATTTTAGTGCGGATTTAATAAAGACCGCAGTTGTTGTTTTTGTTTTGCTTACCAAAAGCAGCTGACAGCAATAATTTTGAAAAATGTTCTTTCAATCTTTTTTCTAAAAAAGGGCAGTTAGAATAAATGCATGAACATATGTATGTACATATATATGTATGTATAGTAATTTTGAAAATAGTTCATACGAAGTTCAAAATACTTTTATAAAAGGCAGACTAGAATCGGATTTGATTTGTAACTAAGAACACGCAAAATAAGAAACTAAAGAAATGCAATTTTTTCTAAAGGCCGGTTGATGATTAACGCTAGGTACAATCATATACCCATATATATACGTATGTATGTACCCTGCAAAAAATGTCAACAGTGAAACAGTACTGACTTATTATTGACACAGTCACCAGTACTAGTGACTTATTATACCCCAGTCAATGCTATTTATTATAGACATTTAACAAATTCGTTTCATTAAAAATACACTACTGACATTGGCACTATTGACGAGGTAGTTCTTTTGGGACAATATGTAGACATTGGAACCACTGATTCACTAGTAGATTTTAGTAATTTTAGTCTACACTTTTGGGCTTTTTTACTTGCAAAATCAAAAGTATTGATGCTTTGTTGGCAATATCGCCAAAAAGTCACCACAATAGTCGAAAAAGTGGTGACTTGAAGATTAAAAGTCACTACAATAGTCGACAGAACTGGTGACTTGAAGACACTTGACCCCAGGCTTCATGCAGGGTACATACATACACACGTTTATATAACGTTAAGATTTTTTTATATTTTGCAAATGAATATACATAAGTAGGTATAAAATATAAAAACTTACAAATGGTTCTTACTAAATTTGTATGTTGTTGTCAATACGCATTAGAAAAGTCTTCCTTGTTTTCGTTTCAACTTAAAAACTAACAAAAGCCACGCTTAAAAGCTGATTTTAAAATTTAAGGCAATAAAACTAGAAGTTTGGAGATTTGATTTGGTTGAGCTATTGTGAAGACTCTCTTCCTACGCAATAAAAAAATATTGATTTATGAAGAACTATAAATTAACTACAAACCCAGCAAACAGTTTGAGATTACTATCAGAAGAACTTGTCACATTATGACATGAGGCAACCATGTATTTATTCTCTCATTCGAGCCAAAAACGGTTGTGATTGAAGTCTATATGAAGGAAGTAAATTTAATAATATACATACATACATATATATGTGCATACTTTTGGTGTTAGAAAAAATAACTAATTCTCAAAAATTCAAAGTAATCAATTATTATGTATTACGACAGTTTTTTTGGGAAGTGATTCCCCCAGAAAAATTTAATTCCTTTTTTGATTTTTTTTATTTTTGCTGGGTACATATGGCCTTGAGATAATATGATTTACAATAAATAAATAAAAATATACTAAAATATAAAAAAGCTTTAAATAAATCAAAACAATTTATTATTATAAAGAACCAGATATACATAAAAAAAAAATTCTAACGAAATGTTTTACGTGCAAATTGACACTAATCAATAAATAAAAGAGCGACGTGACTGATTCATCATCGTACAGGCCAAACGGAACAAGCTAGAGATATATAAACATACGTAACATTTAGACGGTGGGTGTGGATTATACCCCCTTACTGAGCTCAAATGAAAAGATCGTTCTAAAGAGGACTTCAAAGTTAAAAATTATCATGTTTATAGTTCCCAAATACTTATATATGTAAATCATAAAAGGTACTTTCTTTACATGGGAAGTGTCACGCTCCCAGCTCTGGCCATATCCATTTTTGCTGGAATACGAGTATAATTTTAAAATTAGACCATAATAAGTTTAAATGCGATAGAATTCGTAGTTTCATAGATACATACATATGTACATATATCATATATCATACAAAATTGCGCAAATATTTCAAAAAATGTCTTTCTGTTGTATAGATGGTTGCCTCGCCTTTTGTTATAGCCTGATAAGGGATTTTTGGTTGGCTGGTTTGCCATTTGTCAGTGTCGAAGCCCTGTAAATCCATTATCAGGAGATATTTATAGCTGACAACTGTACTGTACTGACTCTTCATCAATTATGCGCAAAATATTTATACGATTTGCGTGTGATCGTCCTCTTCCAAAACCAGTGGGCAAATTACGGCATTCGATATCGATCGGAAATAAAAAATTCTAATTGGAATTCCTATACCAAATGTTAAGAAAAAGATCAAACAATATTTCGATCGATATCGAATGCGGTAGTTTGCCCCCATTGCCATGAATTGCAGTATGTGTACATATGTATGTATGTACTATAATAAACCTCTAAAGTTACCAGTATTTGGTGCTTTTTCAGCTTTGTTAAAAATGGTTTTATAATGTCGTCCTTTACCAGCGTGAATGAAGGTCGTTTGCGTCAGAACATTTTGCCTTCTTCAACAGCTTCTTTTTTGATATCTCTTTTCAAGAGCTATTATTTAACCAAGGGAAATAGTTTCTTTCGTGCCATCCAAGTATTAACTTTGCCGAGTTAGGAGCTAGGATTTTTTGCCTTTCCAATCACAAGAAGTTTAACTTTATGTAGCCCTATTGCGTTTGTCCAAGCTAGAAGAGTGACGCGCTGTTTTTCCGTTTTTCTTCCAGAAGCATTTTTTTCTTGAGATGATACGTATGTTCTGTCAGGTAGCAGATTCCAAAATATTGCCGATTCGTCTGCATTATAAATTTGATCGTGGAACAGGCCTAGCTCTTTAATTTTGGATTGTTCTTGAAAGGGTCCACAAGTTCAGGTCTGGAAGATATCTTTTCTCCACTTATTTTTATAAAACGCACACCCTAACGCTTCTTAAATCATTGCAATCATCCATCACTCGCATTAAAATTGCTTTGAGTTTCTTTAATTTTTTCTTTAACTATTAATCCATTGACAGGATAATTTTTTTATCTCTGTTCGAGAAACCAACTGTACAGTGCTTTTTTCATGTAGGAAGTTCCAAACACTTCCAAGTTTTCGCATTTCAGGTCCAGAAAATGTATTGTTGACACATTTTAAAATTTTCTCCCTTTTTTTTTGATAGCGCAAATTGTTGACTTTGCAACACTACTGCTTTGCTAAGCTAGTTACGCTTGATCCTCCTTTAATTTTTTCCATTACATCCTCTTTTTCATTTAGAGATAAGAATTTTCGGAGTTTTTGCGACATTTTTCACGAAAAAACTTTAGATTAGATCACGCCAAATCAGCAGCGCGCACTAAACTAAATGTCAAGCCACATCAAAAATTTCTTCACGTTATAGGGCTTTCTCATTGTGTTCACGCTACAGAGTAGTCAATGTAAAAAAATTATGTTCATGTTAGCCGGTGTTCACGTAAGGCGGTGTTTTTGTTACCGCGAGTCTACTGTATCTCGAAAAAATTGTTTTTGCACACAAATATAATCATTTTTATGTAAACAAATTTTTTTTTGCTTATATCTCGTTAATTTTCGTTAATTTTAGTGAAAATTTCTGATCGTTTGATACCAATAACGTGTCCGTACGATATCGGGTGGCTGAGAAAAGTTTATTTCAACAGACATCAACTTTTTAGACAGATACACAGACGGACAGACGAACATGGCTAAATTGACGTCCCTATCTATCTATCTAAGGATTCAGAATATATATACAAACGGAATGACAAACTTATATATACCCTTATCACCTTAGGTGAAGGGTATAAAAATAAAACAGATTTACTCATTAAAATCGGTTAACTAACTCACTCCTTTTTTGTGATTTTCTCGAAATTCTGTTGAGATCCGGTAAACCGCCGAGGCACACGTACAATTTTTCTAATACAAATATGTATTTTTTTGGAGTTATTTATAGAAGAAACCTTTTAACCTTTTAACGCTGTAGAACTAACTCTTTTATTTTGCTTCTATACTCTTCACACGAGTGGAAAGGCGATATTTAAGTTCGTTTTTCCGTTTCTAATTTATAAGTACGATATTTAGCAGTAGCCATCTGCCTGTCTGTTGAAATCAACTTTTCGAAGCCCCCTGATTTCTTACGTACCCTTAAGTGGTATAAATCTATTAAAAATATTTATACAAATTTTGTTAATAAAATTTAGCAATATTGGCTTATTAACGACTGATATGAAAGCAATAAACCACTCTGTTTCTTTATCAAAATTTTTACACAAAAACCTTTTTTGTTTCGCCCCCAAATAACTTCTTTTTTGTATTTGTATTAAACATACTTTTGCATAATTAAAGGTTGTAAATTCACTTCGTATTACATACCTACACGTTGTGAAGAGCATTTAAAATTTTATTCTAAATTTAAAATATTTATTCATTAAAAAAAATAACCGAATAACTTTTGTTTGAATTATAAACCCTAAAAATCAATGCGTGTAAACTAATTAGTTTATTTAACATTATGCATACATAAATTATTAAAAAGAAGTGTTGTAATTATGTCAGTATTATATATGTACAAATGTATATGTTTTTATTATTTAACAATAAACAAACTATAAATAAATACCGAAATATTGTAAAACCAATCAGTTACAGAAGAAATACATTTAAACAAATGAATACAAAACGTTTAAAGTTTTCGTTTGAAATTATAAAAATTTATTAATATGGGTTTATAATTTTATTTGTGTCGTGATATAAATTTGGTAAAAAGCCATATATTAAAAATGATACAGGTCACACACACAAACACACTCATAAATGATAGAATTTTAATATTTTCGTAAAATTACGATAATCGTACTAACAGGGCCGTCTTTGTGTATGCCGGGGCCCTAAGAAATAGGGGCCCCCTAAAAAGTAAATCAAAAGCGAATGGCAAAATCCTAGTTATACCCTTCACACATGTGGTAAGGGTATATATAGGTTTGTCATTCCGCTTGTTATTTCTACAATATTCAATTCAATTTGCAACCCTATAAAGTAAATATCCGTCTGTCTGTCCGTCTATCCATGTGTATGTTGAAATCATGTTTTCGTAGCTTCCATAGGTCACTTAGCGTTGTGTGTGGTATCAAACTTTTGGAAATACTTTCGAGAAAATCGGTAAATAAAAACTGGCAAAACTCATTAATAACCGGCTGAGATATAAGCAAAAAAAGACAACTGCCTCGTTTTTTCCCCACAAAAAAAATATTTTTTTTTTTTTACACAAAAAAATTATTGTTTTGCAGCTTTAAAACAAACTACAAATATATTTGAAAAAAAACTGTATTATTTGGCCACACATTGTAAAGGGTATATGAGCCGTTTATTTTGAAAGTGGCATAAGTCACTTTTTTTTAAGTCCAGGTTTTTTTTAAAAATGAGAAGATACCGTTCAATTGTATTTAGTGTTGCCATTAACTCGATTTTTTTGAAAAAGTGACTTATGCCACTTTCAAAATAAACGGCTCATATAAGATTTGGCTCTTACTTGCTTTATGTTAGTATTTTATATGCATTTATTTATTTTATTTTAATTTTATTTCTATTGCATATTTCAAAGATACAATAGGTATATCACAAAATAAAATGCTGCTGCTGTAAATTGGTTACGATAACGGTTTCTTTTGGGACTTCTGTTCTACAAAATCTTCTATTATATCCTCAAAATCTATTTTGCCGCTCTTGTAACATATTTGTTAGTAATTCATTTTTAATTCTCTTAAACTGTTACAAAAAAATCAATTTTTAACCAATTGATGCCAAATCTTTAGAAATATTTTAACCTTTCTGCA
The DNA here is from genome assembly GCA_003055125.1 of Paykullia maculata. Classification (NCBI taxonomy): domain Eukaryota; kingdom Metazoa; phylum Arthropoda; class Insecta; order Diptera; family Rhinophoridae; genus Paykullia; species Paykullia maculata. Next base: position 11,549 of record NDXZ01023028.1, read on the forward strand.
GAGCTTTAACATCATTCGCAAGTGCAGACCATCTTGTATCTGGGAGAGGCTTTAGGATTTGGAACACCAACTAAATTAAGTGAATGTGTAGCACATGAAACAAAAGTTGCAAACTCACATTTTTCTTTTATTCTTTTCTGAACACCAGAACCCTTTCCAGCCATATTTGATGCATTATCGTAACTCCGGCCGCGACAATTTTTTTAAGGAATATCAAGGCTTTCAAAAAAGTTAAAAATGGTATCTAATATGTATTGAGCATTATGACCATCCATAGGCAAAATTGCAAAAATCTCTCTACAGTCTCTCCGTCTTTTACGTATCTAACGATAAAGGTCAGTTCTGGTGTAGAATCCATACTGATAGAGTAGTATTTTAACGCTTTTAGCTCATTACCAATCGTTTTTAACATTTGCTGTCCCATTATATTATTAAATTCGTTACAAATATTTGCAGACAAATACGATTTTCGCAGTTTCGTATGTGACCAGCAAGAAAAGGGTTTTACAGCTTTTAGATAAACTAAAGATAAATTTGAACAAAGTTGGACCATTTGCCCAAATGGACCACACATGGTGAAGGGTATATAATAAGATTTGGCCCAGCCAAATATAGCGCTATTACTAGTTTTAATATTTGTTTTTAGTTATACATTTTTTTTTAGAAATTTAAAAAAAAAATTATAATAAATTCGCGAATTTAAGAATATAAAAGAATTATTGATTAACATATTAATTTAAAAACTATTTTTTCCTTAGTAGGAGGCCCCTGTAAGGTCGGGGGCTCTGGGCCTGTGCCTCGTCTGCCCTTATGGTAAAGACGGCATTGCGTACTAATGTTGGTTGCTGCTAAAATTAATAATATTATAATTCTATCTTGTATATTCTATTTTGTTTTAATATATTCTTATGTATGTACATATGTATAAACTAACTAGCGAATACACAAAAATATACAGTATGTATCTTTTTGGTGTATTATCATATATGAAGATGCCTACATTTATACATATTTATCCAATAAAAAAAAGTCTTATTGTATACGATGGCAATTTTAAAAAAATTCTCGTTTTTAAAAATATTTTCGGTTCATCATATGCAAATGACAATATATAAGGAAACAAGAAGTACATTTAATCCGTATTTGCCAATAAGAATTCGTTAGATTATTACGTGCCAAATAGATACGGATCAAAATGATACGATTAGTAAGTTTATCCCTTATACTGAAAAAAAAAAAATATTTAGAAATAAACTGTGAACTTTAACAATCAATAATAATGTAAAAAAATTAATTTTAAATAATAAAAAAAAATTTACACAAATTCAAGTGATATTCTAAAAGGATGAAATGCAAAAAAATAAATTCCACCGAAAACAAAAACTCTAAACAACAATAATAAACTAAAGCAAAAGCGAAAAACAATTAATTTAATTATTTAAAAATAAATGAAAATTTATATTTAAACGTTTAAACTTCAAAAATGCAATAAATCGCGAATATTTAGCGAATTAGTTAATGAATAAAAAAAAAAACAACAAATTTTAGAGTTGAAATTTATTTTAAAAAAATTGTTTAAAGTTCTTATAATTTATATATTTATTATACCTAGAACTGCGAAAACTGTGACTATCCGAAATATTTACCCAATTCCAAACGTATAGTCGGATTCAACGACGTTTTATATGTTAAATGTTGGCTGTTACAAAGAAACAAAAAGCAGATAATAATATGTTAGATTTAAAATTGGTTAATATGTGTTGTTTTTCTATATGACTTGTCCATATTCCTACTACAAAAATGATATACTTATGTCGTGTGAAACCCTTTAAACCTTTATTTCTGCATATGTATACATATTTAAATGTCATATGTCAAACTTATAATACAAAATTGTCTGACGTGTGAAAACAAAACTTATAAACAGTGTGTAAAATGGCAATTTCGATAAACATACACAAAAAATTTACACATGCCAAGGTGGATTTAATGAAGTGACAGCGTTGCGTTAACAAATATAACAGGGCAAAAATATCATAATTTTGTTGTTACAAAAATCTTATAATATTGTCAAAATTATTGCTGTCAGTTGCTTTTGGTAAACAAAGCAAAAACAACAACTGTGAGATGTGTGCAAGATGAATGTTATAAAATGCATCTTGAGAGCTAAACGATAAAACATATGACGAAAATAAAAGTCAGCTGGTCAGTAGTAGTCACTTTAATAAATCCACCTGATACATGTCGAGTGAAGTATGTACATATATCCCTTTCCGTCCCTGCCTTCACAAATGTGTTGGTAAATTTAAGGTTCTTTTGAAGAGAATTTTATATATTATTATATTTGTTTTTCTCACTGCTTTAAATGTTTTAATATTATGTGTTATCTCTTTTTTGTTTTGTAATAAGTTTTTGCGCGGTTTTTTTTTTGTATCTATGTGTAATTAATGTGAACGCGTACAAGAAATGTGATCATGTTTCGCAGTGCAGGAGACAACAAATTTAATTTCCGTTATTTTGTTAAAATTAAACTCAATATATGAAGATTTTGTTATTATATTTTACTTTTTTAATACAAAACAAAAAGTTTATTTATTTATTTTTTTACTTTAAAAAAAAAATTCATATTTTGACCGAGTAAAATCCCAAAATACATATATGCGTATGTCCTGTTTCAAAGGACATGAACTTTGTATGGACAAAAAAAAAATACATTTTATGGTTATTTAGGACAAATTATCACATACTGAAAATTTGATTGAAATCCGCCAATTTTTAAAATGCTTGGGACGGAAAGGGATATGAAATATTAATGTAACTGTGATAGTTTTTTTGATAATTAGCAAAAAGTAATGTCTTTGCATGAAAAGTGCGTCGCACATCGTTTTTCATTTTTTTATTCACGGATCGACTATGTTTGTAGACTTTAAAAATACTCAAACAAAGTTTAGAGAATCTCGTTGATGCAGTTCTTCAATTGTACAATAAAATATATTTTTTCAACAATTGGCAAAGATTAGCTTATATAATCACCGCCTATTGCACTAATCACATACATATGTACATATATGTATGAATAAATATTACGATATTATTTACAAAACTTTCAGACTCCACCAATTAAATTGCTACGATCCTGCCTATTTTTGCCTCGATTATATGTATGTGTGTATGTACACTAGAGTTGTTCGCCTTCCATACAAAAAAAAATTGTGCCTAGGGGGTTTAAAGATAATGTTAAAATAATTCAAAAAATATTTTTTTATTTTTTTGCCATGCCTACAAATACCGCCCTTTTAGTATTTTGTTTACTGTGTCGCCGTTTTTAGTCCGATCATAACATTTTGCATACCGCTGTTCATGGCTCTGTAAGGGCTACATTTCTGTCCTTAATAGTTTTTTACTACCACGTCAAATTCTAGTTGTGACTTTTAAAAAGTCGGTTCGTACCCACCCTAATATTAAATATTTTCAAACGAAAATAAAGCCGTGTTGTTTTGATGAAACTTTTGCGTTGAAGCTATTTATTTTATTCATTTATTCATAAACAAAAAAGTTATAGGAGTTAAACGAAATAAAAATTAAGTGTTTTAAGATATGGTAACAAAGTCGACACATTCCAATTTCTGGAAATGTTATAAAAGCATGAAAAAAATGTATAGAAAAGAAAGAGGCTTTAATGCAAGCTGTGGCTCAATGGTTTAAAGACTAGACTCGGAATAAAATTGTTGAAAATTAGCAGCGAAAATCGATCTTCTGATCAAAAAACGTTTTACAGTTGACAGAAAATCAAATTTATAATGCCGACGAAACTGGCCTATTTTGAAAATTACTGCCAGATAAAACGTACGTGACCTCCAACGATAAAAATGCTTGCTGAAGAAAAGTGAAAAGGCGTGAATCACAGTTTTAGTGTGCACTAATGCAACTGGTTAACACGAGTTGAAGCTGCTAGTAATAAGACAAGCCAAAAATCCAAGATCATTCTGAGACTATCAGATTCCCTTGGACTACAAGAACTCAAAAAGAGCATTGATGACTGCTGACATCTTTCTAATTCTCTTGAATACATCATTGTTCTGAAAAATATCAGGGATATTGCTGTGCAAAAACATACATTAAAATACTTCTGAAATAAACACTTTTTTATCTTAAATATTCTTTTTTTTTGTCGATCTCGATTGAGGATCACAGTCTGGGTTGAGGGAACAGCCCTTGCACGAATTAGTTCCCTCTACCGCGAGACTACTGTAATATAATATATAATATAATATATACAGATTGGAGTTATAACCAATTAAGGTAATAATGGTCTGGTTATGCATTTGGAAAAAATTAGTTTTAGAGTATGTAAATGAAAACTAGTTCTAAGTTAAATGATTGTAAAGAAAATGGCTGGTATGTTCTGCGAAGTTATTATATATAATCTTATATCAATTTCAGTTTGCTTAATTCATAAGGACAAATAAAACAAATACATAATTATATATCAAATTTCATTTAATTATTCATGGAGCAGAGATGTATACTATTTAATCGATTTTGAATAAAAACATTTTTTTAAGAATCCTTTGTTAGTTAAAAAATAAAAAATTTGCTTTAA
>NDXZ01023052.1:0-17096 GCA_003055125.1 Paykullia maculata
TCCCCTGACCCATAACATTTGGATTGTGCATTCGATTTATTTTTGTAATACACTGAATGATAAAAGGTAGTTAAAAAGAGATGAGTAAACAAAAAGTATTAATAAAAAATTAACGAAAAAGTTTAAAAATTTAAAAATTAAAACGTTCACAGCATAAATTTGCATTGCTTTGTAATGACTTAAAATGATAAAATACTGTAGTTGCCATATTTACCCATTTCAATTTAAAACAAATACTTTAACACGGCGTTGTCACTGGAGGCAAGTACTTACCCCGCTCCAATACAAATAGGGACTTAAATAAGCCACTTCCACCCTCGCTTATAAATAGCGATTTTGTGATGTCATTACTTTAATGCCATTAAGTAACTACTTACTATCAGAGTTCCTAGTTTTTTATATCTTATCCCCAATTTTCAATTTGGCAACTCCAAAAATCTCCACAGTAACTTAAAAAGTGATAATATGTAAACATTTATTTATATGTAGTGAATACTTTTAAAACTTGTTTTATGTTCATAAATAAAAATTTATATAAACCGAGTAACATTAAAACAATTGTATATCAATGTCTATCATTTTAAAAACAAACTTTAGAATCAAAATATTCGGATTCATCATTTAATGCATTTTTGTTGTACCTTAAAAAGTTGTGTATTAAAAAGTTTTGACATTTGAGAATATGAAGTAAACTTGTAACATCAAACTGCATTATATATTTTTGAAAGGATCTAATAATTCATATTGTATTCTGTTGCCAATTTTAGTTTTGGTTGTATTCAATATTAAAAAAAAACTCCATAAACACAACCATTACTCGTTGGTACAGAAACGATAATCAAAATTAGTTAAGCAAGACCTTGAAAAGGTCTGAAACCACCAGCATCTTATCTTGACATTGCACAAATGTCATTTGTCTACACTGTTCTTGATATAATTTTTTTGAGTTATTAGCATAAAACACTGGCTGTTGTATTTTTCAAATGAAACAAGAAACATAAAAAAGAAAAACGACAAAAGCGTTTTGTCCCCAAAAAAATCCCCTAGTGATTTTTACAAAAATTCTATCCCCAATCATAGCAAAAAATCCCCTATTTGAGGATAAATCCCAAAAACTGAGAACACTGCTTACTATCAACAAATAAAACAGCCCTTTAGATTATAAATCAGGAATTGAATCAATTATTACTTTTAAAATACTGTTTAACTACTTGCTTCTTAGAAGTAAAAAATCTAATTGATTGTATTGGCTTACAGAACTCGTTATCAATAATATATAATCTTCGTCTTCCAAAGAAGGAAACTGAGATTTCTTACTACTGTACGTTACGTTTTCTAGAAACACTTAGAAAAAACCTTTAAAGTTGATTTACAAAACGTAATGAAAATTATAAACATCCGTCGCAAAGGTAATTACTTATACTTTAAGTATGTTAACCCAAATGAGAATCATAACAACTAATTTAAGTGGCTCCTAACAATTTTTCAACAAAATCTGATAAATAAGTTATTACGTTTCACAATATAATCTTGTTATTAGAAAACTATTTCTTAGTAATGCAGACGGTATGTTATACTCATTGAAAAGTATGTTATTGAGTAAGAGCAAGTCATATTAGGCTTTTTGTTTGATTTGTGCATAATTGTTTATCGAAAAAGCTTTTGTTCAATAAAGCTTCTTAAGAAATAGAGCTTTTTTAACACAAATCAACATTTTAATTGTATTTTAAACAATCTTAAGAAAAGGGTTTATAAAATCAAATGAATGGTTTTTAAAAAATAACTCTTTTTTTATAGGAAAACATATTTAAAAGAAAAACATTTAAGAACAGAAAACTCCAGAAACAGAAATATATAATTTACATGCCAAAATGCTTTTAGCCCACAATAATTTCTGTTCGTTTAATAATTTTCGATTTTTACTATTTTCTTTCCACAAGTGTACTATTTGATTGGTCAACATACTTGTTCATATTGAAATTGATGGCTATGATGCCGATGAGCATGATAATAGCGATAGTAGGGCTTAAGTGTAACTGAAAAAAAAATTGTTGACAAAACTTGCAACAAGAGATGGTAGATAAGTTTTAAAGGCGTCATTATCTTTTAAGTTTCACGTCGTTGCATTAAAACCATGATTATCAACATCGTCGTAGTTATCGCTATCATCATCAACGCTGTTAGTTTCATGTTTATAGAATCTTTTTTGTTCGTTTTTATTTATATCTTGAATTTTTCCCTATTTGGTCAGAAATGTAAAAAGACATAACCATCAATTCAGATCACGTCTACCAAATTATTATTATGCGAAAATCGCTTTTAGCTCTGACCAGAGAAACCATCAGAAATACCAAAGTATGAACAAGTTTAAAATGTAAAAGAAGACATCATAGTCTGCCTTGGTAAGCAACAAGCCAAGGATCTATGGGGCTAGTTTTTATTCCATGCGGTTTCTTTTCCTTTGCTTCAACTCAATTCGAAATTGTTACAAATATTCAGTCAGGGCAAACAGCCTGTAATTTTATTGACATATACTTACGCACAAGCCTTATAATGTGGATACTTTTTATTTTGAGATTCAATCGATTTCTTAAGCAATTTTTAAATCGTCCTGATTTTGTATTCATGTTTACTGCATGAATAGTATATTCGTCATGCATATAATTAATTTGGTATAAGTTGTTTTCATACATTCCCATTTAAATTGCTGCTACCACAAGTGTTTCTTTCATTTTTCTGACTTTTGGTTCTTTTAAGTTTTTTTGTCTGCAGAGCTTAATAAAATAAATTGTTGTCTATTTTAATTTTATTTTTCTGTGTTTTTTCTTCCTTTTAAAAATTGTTTCTTATCATTGAGTTGGGGAGTCTAAGAAGGGGGAGTGTGCTGTCCTTTTTTTATATGACAGCCGGATCTGTCGAAGAATATGTTATTTTCATAAAAGCCATGTTTTCTTTTGCGTTTACATGTGACTGTATGTATGTAAGTGTTAGTGGCAGTTTGAAATCTCAAATTTTTGACATTTACGCCGTTACTGTCAATAAATTTTATTAAAAATCATCTTCTGTTTTTGCCAAGTTTTGTTTTTTGTTTTAATCATAATTGATTTTTTTCTTGTTGGTCTTTGGCAGTTTTTATTTTGGAATAATGAAATGATCCGTTACTAATGTGATAAATGACACTAATGTATAAATTTAAATTATTTTGCTTTTTTCTAAGCCACATGTAAGTATGTTTATGTGTGTGTGTGTTTATATATAAGTATAAATATTTTTTTTCTTTTCGGTGCTCTTTGTGTTACAATAAATGACAATGAAAAATATTTTTTTAGCAAAAAACACAAAAAAAAATGTTTAGCGTTTAAAGGGGCTTATGTGAGTAATGGAAAAAATTGAATAATAACCTGCATTTAATTTGGCAAATAAATTATATTTTTGTGTTGATTGATTCCCTGGGCGCATTTACACAAACATTTTGTTTTACGTTTTAACACATGTTTAACGGAAATATTTTTTTGTGCAAACCTCTACACTTTTTTCATTACTTAGAGCCAATAGATTAATATTAACGCTGTAATCAGGTGTTTTTTTCAAAATATTTCAATCAAATTTAATGGCTAGTTTAAAACATTTACATAAACATTTTTGCACATACATATCTACTGTATAAGTCAAATTTTTTAATTTTTTGTCAAGTAAAAATAAATAGAAATTTTAATAAATCGATTCTTTTCTATGTCATTAATCTCAAATTATAATTCGTAGCAAAGACGCCGATAAGTGTAAATAAGAAGTGCTTTTGTGAATTATGTCGTGACAACAATTTTTAATTTTTAAAGGAGAATAAAAAACAAAAAATCATTAAAAAGAACTTAAATTAATTGAAACTTGAAAGTTTATTTGTTTCAACTATCAATGTTGTAAGTATATATGTAAATAAACTTAAAAATTATATGGAAGAAAATCACATTAAGGTTTGTAATGAAATTTTTATATAAGCAAGTGTCCAGTGGTGGTAAGCACACCAGTCATGACCCGTTGTGAAATAAGTAGATAATATTTCCATCTACAGTAGACGCTCGGATATACTCGCGGATATTCGAATACTTAATAAATTAGAATCAACGTTTTCAGTACATTGCATGCTCTGAAATTAGAACCGTCAGTTCTTATTTCTGAGCATTTTTTATATATTGTTTGTTTTCTACAAAGAAGAATTGTATTTAAAGCTTTTATTTGGCTTCCACATAGTAAAAAAAGGGGAATCCTAAGTTACTTATGTAATTTGTATTGTTTGTGCATTTTTTTTTCATTAGTGTGTAAAATTTTAAACGTTTATGCATAAAGTGTTGTTTTTTTTATAAAATGCCAAACAAACGTAAAACGAATAATCTGTGTTTAGATACCAATGTAAAGATATTGGAAAAGATCGAAAAAGGCGTTCAAGGAAAACGCTTAGCTATTGATTTTAATGTCATAATATATCCCATAATGCCATTAGCTATATCAAATCAAATAGAGCAGCTATATTAAATGCAGTTATTAACACCTACTAGGAATCAAATAAAAGATATTTACACACTTGTGAATATTCAATCAAAAATGGAAAGTCGGAAATCTACAATGACTGGAGCAATATGAAAGAAAAAGAAAAAAATGTTCAACACGAATATCCCAACAAAGGTGACGATACATTTCGAGCAAGTGATGGATAGTTTTCCAACTTTAAAAAGCGACATGGCATTCGATTTTTAAAAACTGGTGGCGAGATTCTTTTTAGTGATATTGATTCAGTCAATCCATTTATTCACAAATTTCGTGCCAAACATCTCAGCAATGAATTTTTTTTATATATATTTACGGTGAAAATCTATTATTTAAAAAGTATCTTCATGTCCATATTAAAACGAAAGTTGTAAATGTATTTGACTCACCGTTCTCAGCGTTCTTTTAAGTAGGTGGGCAGGTTAAAAAATGATCTGCAACAAATAAGAAAATTAAAATATAGAATAGTTTTCTTTTTCATGAAATTTAAGTTTAATGATCTCGATAATTGAAAAGAAAAATGGTTTTTGATATAAAAAATGTTCATTCATCATCATTATTTTCTAATATGATACAGAGAGCTGTCATTGCAGGTTATTCTTATATTCTAAAACAAAATAAAACAAAAATAGAACTGAAGACCTTATTATATCGATTCCTAAATTTAAAAAAGGGTATCTATATTATTTTTTGCTTTAAAGCTTTATATCGCAGGTAGAGCTCAACAAGGTGGCAGATAAATGTTTGTTTACTGTAAACTTAGTTGTGGTAAGTTTTATTAGGGGTGGTTCATATATGACACTTCTGGTCAGTTATAGCGACCTTTGACCCTTAAAAACCATTTGTAAGTTTTCATTTCTATAAAACATGTGTTTATTGAATTTTATCTGGAAATCAATATTTAAAATTGGTTATATAAGAATAAGGGTGCTTTCTGCAGTACATTTAGAATATTTTTACTTAATTTTAAGATTGCTTACGTAACTATAAATCTCTTTTCTTTTCCAAACCACATTTAAATCATTTTAAGAAAACAAAAGACTAAAGCCCATTCCCTTAACAACTATATTTATGCAAATGCAAACTGTCAAGGATACAAGTAATTTTAGGCTATTTAAACATCCTCGACTCACTCATCCAGTTGGTGTCAGTACGCTATCCAGACACAACTTCCACTTCGAAACATTGTATTTACATAAATATTCGAAACAAAATGGCATCATTAACAAACAGCAAACTTAATTTGCTTAACAAATTTTATACTTTTACTCTCATTGTCTTTCTCTCTGACCATTAGTTTAAAGACTGGCTGGAGTAAAATAAAATATTCAGACGAGAAGACATGAAAAACCATACTAAAATAGAACAACCTTTAAATTGAAGGTACCTTTATGTCGGTGTTAAAGGACATCATTTAAATTAGACTTAGAAGAAGAGCCCAAAATGTCTCGCATATGTTGTTGCCTTCAAACTAGCAGATAAGATGGGTAGAATTTTAATGAAATGGGTATGATTTGGGGTATGTTAATAGCAATTGCCGTACTTATCGGCACATAATTGACACATAAAATTAGCATAATTTTTTATTACAGACACCTTAATATCCTTCTTAAAGGAATTACCTTAACATACACATGAACACCTCAAGATTGAGGTTCAAATATAATTTTAATGATTTTTTGTAAGGCGAGTGTATGTGTTTGTTAGTGGGTGTGTATGTGTATATGTATGTATTTATGTGATAAGGTTAATATGCATTCAAAAAATTCGTTCATATGTATGTATGTGTATCAATTGTGGGGCTTTATTACAAGGGCAAGGAATCCGTTGAAAAATTGTGACATAAATATGTGTTTGGAATAATTTCAATGTTTTTGGGTTGACAATGTAATGGGGATAGTATGCCCGAAGGGAAAAGTAAAAAGCCAAATGGTTAAAACTCATTATTGTTATGGCAAGGAAGCCATTAAATATCGTAAAATGAAAAAGGTTTAAAACTGGTTATAAAAGGAGTTTCTTAACAGATAGCCCAAAGAAGGTGCACCATTGATTGTGGAAAATTTACAGTACAGAGGGAGTGTAGACAAATTCATCAATTGGAAAAATCGTTAAGACATTCCTTATTATTTGCACACTTTACCAAAAATACGAAAACGTTTGAAAATTTTTTAAAGACTTGCGAAAAGGTTTAACAGTAACATGTCTGCTGTGCTAATAATACTGCTAGTGATAGAAAGTATGAATTAAGGCGACAATCAATCACCGTATTCAATTTCTTAATAAACTGTTAGTTAAATAGATGATATTTACATCCAACTTCAAAATACCGATCAAAAAGTGATGATGATAAAACGGTATCTACTTTTAAAAATACCTTCCACTCGGCTTGGTGTCGGGAAACTTAATTTTTCACAATAATCTTTAAATTATCACAAACTAAAAATTTTAATTTCTCCTTAAATAAGGAATAGAGAAAAATTATGAACCCAGAAAAATTGCAACAAAAAAAATAAAAAACCAGGTTCTTATTTATTTGCATGTTTTTTCGTTTCACCCTTTATTAATAAGACTCTATATCGGCGGCACGTTACAAAAGGAAAGCTTTAGAAAAAGAATTTTTTGAAAAGTTTGAAAAAGATTAATATAAGCTCCTACATCCAGCAGTAGCTCATGTAATAAATTGTTTAAATTCTAACTTACGATGTATTTTAATTAAATAAGAAAATTTACAGGGCAGATTTTAACGTTAAAGTCAAGTTCGCGAAAGGGCATCTCTGACTGCGCTAAGTTAATTATTGGCAAAAAAAAATTTGTTTTTTGGTGTCACAAAAGCATGTTTAACAAATTTGATATTGGCAAGGTGTTATCTTTACCTAGACATAATTTTTTTTTAAGAAAAATTAAAAATAGTTTGTTTACATTTGTCCACTTGGTAGTAAATAGGCATCGCACCCTGGCAGCCTATATCTTAACCTCCATTTTACAGGTGATTAACAAAAGTTAGATCCAGCTAAGAACTTAAAAAAAATGTTAAGAAAATGTATCGTGAATATCTGGAAAGCTGATTGATCTGAGGGCTTTTGAAAGGTAATTAAAACATAATTAAAAAAATAAATAAATACAAAAAACACAAAGGTTTACTTCCCAATATAATATATGCATTTCAAAAATGAAAATTAAGTGCTAAAAATTTTTATTCGAAAATTCCTTAAGAAAATCTTAACAAAAAATTTAAATAAAATGGTAAACAAATACATAGAAACAAACACTTCGCATACAAAGATACTAACATTAGTATGTGCAAGTAAGAGTATTTTGACAGGCGAAGCGACAAGCCAGCCAGACGGAAAGACAGACAATCATAACGAAACAATTTTTATATGAATGTCAACCAAAATGAGAAGAGATTTTTAAATTTTTGTGTGTTTATTTCTTTAACGTAAGACCTACATATGTACAACAAGTGTATGTGGGTATAAATTTGCGTATAAGTCTTTTAGATTTTTGTGCGTTTTTAGAATCTTTAAACAGTTTGGTCTCTCTCTTAAGTGCCCACCTTAAGCTTTGTACTGATTTCATTTTTAAAATAAAGTAAGTTTTGTTATTCCTTTACATTTAAATATCATAAAATTGTGCCAACCAGTATTTTATTTATTTAAGTAAAAGGGGATATAATTGCAGTATTTTATTTACACATTTTTTTTTGCATAAACGTTTATTTATATATAACTTTCTTTGCGAAAGCAAATTCAAAACAAAATAATTTATATTTTTTTCACTGAATGTAGGATAATTTCACTTTGGCCTAGTTTTTTGTAAACAATTTATCTTATTAATAATTATTTTTATTTTGCTTTTTATTTGGGTCATTGTGAATTTTGTTGTTATCATTATGGTTATCGGTTGACAGGTTGTTGTTGCTAAATATTTATGGTTTTTATATTTGTTTAATTGGTTAAAGTATCTATGGGTTTTTTAAATGTTTTATAATTTTTATTTGTTTTTTTTTTTTTGCTTTAGGAGTTTTGTTTAAGAATTAGGTCAAAACAGATTAAAAATTAGAAAAAAAAGCTTTAAATCTAAATAGAGAAACGAATTGATTAATTACATACGTTTTTGATTTAAGCAGACATTAGCACAACAAATATAGGAATTTAAGTGAACTGACTGTAGAAATTTAAGAAGCCAAAAAACACTATCTTTGGAACTTTGCGTTGTGGTAATTTACATGATAAAAAAATTTTTGATTTATGACAATAAATATTAATATATTTTACTTTCTAAAACCAATAAGTTTCGTTTTAATTTACAATGAAGTATTCAATATGAAAACAAGTTCTTTCATTAAAATATACCACTGACTAATTATGAAATAATAGAAATTCCACAAATTTCATATAAAAAAAAAATTCGTTCTATTTAACCCTGTTTAATTTAAACTATGAAATACTACCTACAACTCATAAACGCTTTTTTAAACATTGACTTTAACCTCCATTTTCTATTAAAAAACAATTTCAAAAAAACAAAACTAACTAACAACAACATAAAATTCAAACAAATCAATTTACATTCATCTAATTATAATGATTAAATCTACAAGATACTTTAGCCGTTGTTTGTGTTAGTCTTTATGGAAATTCCACAAATAAAACATCAGTACAAATAGAGAAGTAGGAAAATAAGTTAATCAACGAAGCGTTAACAAATAAATAAACAACAATTTATAACAATTTGGAAATTTAAGCAACAAACATCTTCTCCATAATAAGTGCTTTATGGTCGTATTTCAAAATAGATTTACTGTGGAAACAACAAAACTCCCTTTTAAGCAACAATAACAAATGCAATAAGAAAATCTAAGAATATTCACTAACATCAATTGTATGTAAATTACTAAAGTACTTAAATACTTACTTACATATGTATATCGTGCAAGTGAGCCAGTGCTGCCATTTCGGGAGAATATATTTAAAAATCAAAGATATTCTTAGAAATTCGTTGTTTATTATCTTAAATGTTTGAAGACTTTTGTATTTATTATTAGAAAAATTTGTTAAATTTACATATAGAATAATATATCAAAAATTTTTAGAAATTCTGTACAAACAAAGAATTTACCAAAAAGGCTTTTTTTCAAAAAATAAATAAAATTATTCAACAGTTTTATTTAGATAAAAAGTTTTTTATAATTAGTTTTAAAAAAAAATATTAAAAAACCGATATTTAACACACTTTTTTAAATAAAAGTTTCTTAAAATTTTCCACAAAAAAAGATTTAAAGAAATTTATATTAAAAAAGAAAAAATATGGAAAAAAAACTGAAAAAGAAAATTGTTTTCTCCTCAAATATATTTTATTAATAACTAAAGTAAGAAATAAATAGGTCAGTCTGCTCTTGCAAATAAAAAATTTACCAAAGATATATTATAATTTTTAGTTAAAGTTATAACTCCGTATTCATAAACTAAAAAACTTCTTATGAATATGGTTTTAAATTGAAAACATAATATGAAAAATGACTAAAGGTTTTCATCTTTAGAGAACTATATAAAAAAGAAAAGTTTTCGTTAACATAGAATTTTTTAAAAACTGCTTTGAATTTTAAAATTTATAAAGTTATTTAACAACTAAGTACTTTTTTTTGTAAATATTGAATTGTATTTAAAAATTTCTACGAAAAAAAAATTTTTTTTAATATCAAGTTATTGTAGTAACTTATACTGACCGAATTAAGAAAAGTGAAATATGGTTTATACAAAAAAAAAAAAAAACCTAAAACGTTTGTACAGTACTTAAAAAAATAATTTTTCGTTTATGCCTTAATTTCTACCAAAAAAAAATGTTGTTACGGCAACTCTAACTCAAACATAAAGCATAAAATAAATAAACCATCACGATATTTACTTCACATTGTTGTTATTCAGTAGTATTTGGTTTTTGAACAACCAATTATTCACGTGCTGCTTGTTTTTCTAATACAAACACTCTTTTAACAAACAAACAAACAAAAAAACATTTAATTGAGTAATTCATGTTATTATTGTTGTTGTCTACTGTTTCTGTAATAAATTTAAACTTGAACTTAAACATTTCTCAATTATCCATTTAAAAAATGCTCGCAACTACTAATACTGCTAGTAACTAATGATGTAGGCGATTATTTACAATCATTAAAATCAGTAAACATCACAATTTACATTTGACATAAGACTTTTCGTGAATATTTTTTTTTAAAGAAATTTGATGCTAAAAAAATGAATGTATGTATGTATTTAAATAAAAATGATTATAATGGGGTAGATTTTAAACCTACAGATGTTACCTTATTAAAGATATACATTTGTACGGCAAAAATTATTTACTTGGCTTGGAAGGTAATTACAATTTTCACACAATTCAATATTTATTAAGAGAAGAGGATTTATTTATAGGTGTTTTAAAATTCCATAATAACTGCTTTAACTAGCTGTTAAGGCGTGATTACGGAATAAACGAAAGTTTTTTAACGTATATTTCTGTGGTTGATTTCTTTGTTAAGGTTGAAGAAGATCAACCCATTCTTTTACAAACACCTTAAATCTTTGACAGTAAATAAATGTTATTAAGAAAAAATATTATTTTATTTTGAATAGTTTAACCAGTTAAGAAACAAAAACATTTGTATAACTCGTTAAATTTAGCTTGTGATATATTTAAAAAAAACATTAAAGTCAGATGATTTTTATTCTCTTCAACAAGGTTGTCAAAACATTTTTCTTTAACAAAAACAAGTCAGCTAATTCGCTTTTAGTTTAGGGTATGCATTTGTTAGAAATTTAAAATTGTTTTATAAAGTTATATATAAGAAAAAAATAATTGATTTATTTTATATTTCTGCAGTTTCAACAAAATAAAAAATTGCTACATTTAAAACGCAAGATGATAATATATTTTTTCAGTAAAAATCTACACAGTGGCACCAGTAGTGCTAGTACCTAATAAAAAAAGGCCTTATAAGTCTTAGCCTCTTCACTCGCGCTTTTTACCACCAAGTTGATGCTACATATGTATATATGAACATGTGTTGGTTGATGTGTTGTTTTGTGGTTATATCTTTTTGTTTTCAATTGAATGTTTTTTGCCAATAATTATTTACTGTAAAAAATATTTTAAATTTATATTACTTTAATGTTGATATCTTTAACCACATGAGTTGTATTATATGCGTATTGTGTTTTTATACCCTTCACACACACACATTTGGTGAGGGTATATATAGGTTTGTCATTCCGTTTGTAATTTCTTCAATATTCATTTGCGACCCTATAAAGTATGTATATTCGGGATCCTTATAGATAGGGAAGTCGATTTAGCCATGTCCGTCTGTCCGTGTGTATGTTGAAATCAAGTTTACGTAGCTCTCATGTATCACTCAGGGTTGTGTATGGTATCAAACTTTTGGAAATGCTTTCGAGAAAATCGGTATTGAAAAATGGCAAGATCCATCAATAATCGGCTGAGATATAAGCTAAAAAAATACGACTGCCTCGTTTTTTTAAGTTTTTTTTTTACTAAAAAATTATAATATATATGTGTAAGACATGTCTTTTGGGGAATTTTTAAGAAAAAAATTTTCAATTTTTAAACAAAAAAAAATTTTTTTATCGAGATATAAGCAAAAAAACTTATTTTTAACACAAAAATGATTATATTGTTAAAAAAAAGCAAAAAAAAATAAGTATAAAACTAAGTATACACATAGAGAACGTAGTGAAGGGTATGAAAGATTCGGTATAGCCGAATATAGCGCTCTTACTAGTTTTTTATTGAAAATGCACTAGATCATGATATTCTTTTTTTCATTGTTCTTTTTTCTCCACAACACCACACTGTGGTTACAGGTATTTATAAATATTTTAAGAGGTTTGTAAAAACACATGTAAGATACACATTGTCAATTGAAAACGAACTCAATGACGACTACAACATAATAAGGCATTTTGCTATAAGGTAACTTATAACAAACTGCATTATAACTTTATATTTTTGCAAATAAATAATACGGTGTTCAGACATACATTCTTAATTGAGTCAGTATTCGGTTTATTGACAAAATTATTTTAGTGTTCAGATATGCAGAATTTGGTTAACTCAATAAGCATTTGACAGCTGGAAAATAAAATTGTTTTTATTTTTGGTCGTGAAAATTTGTTTCGAAATATGGAAATAAATTCCTCTTTTAAAAAGAAATTACTATTATATAATAGAAACGCCGAACTATTGCGGTTATTACGATCGAGTTTTGATTCCAAAGTGGGCTTACTAAAAAAAAAGAAAAAAATTAAATTTAATTTAAAAAAAAAAATTTTTTAACGAATTTTTTATATATAATATATTTTTGACATTTGTCATTTTACGTAGATAGTTTTGCTCACTAAACACACTTGAAAACCGTGTTGCATATAAAGTTTTACTCAATATTTAAAACAATTTCGCACTTATTGAACAACAACTAAATTAAAATTTTGTATGGAATATTGAGCTCAATAATGGAATTTATTGCGATAATCTTAATAAAGGTGCATGTCTGAACACCGTATAACACTACTCTACAAAAAATTATACTGTTTTTAAATTTGCTTAGTAGTTTTAGAGATATCGGGAAACTTGTGACGAAAAAAATCACATTTTATACAAAATTTTTAAATTGTTGTTTTTAAAAATTACAAAAAAAATAGACAAAAACAAAAAGATTATTTTATTGCCGAATTTTGTATTTTTGTTTTAGTTAAATGGGACAAATTGTTCTCGAGTTATACTTACATAAGTCATGCAACTGCCTTCGTTTTTCAGCATTCTGTGCAGCATTTGTAGTCAACAACAGCTACAATTATTGCGACAACAGATGTACTGTAAACTAGTGTAATTTAATTATGAAGTACGTTTAGACTTGCCAATTATGTGAAAAAGTATATAAAAACAGATCCCAATAAATCTCTAATAGTATATCTGTTAAAATAACTATGTATACGAAACATGTCAATATAATTGTCATATACGGAATATATCACTTAAATAGCCAGACAGCCTTTTTTAGGGTGCAATAAAATCAATTTTACTTATTCTCTATAATGAAATTTCTTTTATCAGTTGTTTTTGTTTTATGGTTTTGAAATTCGACTTTTTTTTTGCTACATATAGGGTGTCTCGTAAAAATAGTTTTTTAATATAAATAATTTATTTTGTTTTGCAATATACGTTATATGGAATTGCGTTATATGTGGGCAAATAACCAACTTGTTTTTAAGAAGAATTACCGCTACTGGTATGTCTTATTGCAGCAAATAAACTTTAAATAATTTTAAGTTTATTGTTAAAACATTCGTTTTTTAAGGGTTTATATCTCTATAAACCAGAATTTTTAAATGTTTAAAGTTTCAAAGTTTTGATAGTAACATATAAAAATTTTTGCGTAAATTTTTTAAAAACCTTTCATATTTTTGAACACCCTTTACATTCCACATAATTTTTTTTTAAATTCTCATAATCTTGTTTATCACTGTAGCCAATTGTATATAAAATACCTTTTAAAAAAATATAACATAAGAGATACGTTTTTATTTTTATATGAGAATAAAGTATTTTAACCACTTTTATAAATTATTCAAATTGTTAATACATCGTAGATGTTTAAGCCAGTTAATGCTTATGGTTGAGATGTGTGTGAGTTATTCTATCACTTCTGCTGAAACCGAGACACATTGGCAACGCATTGCTTTACATATTTATAGCAATTTTAATTGTATTGCTTTCAATAAGTATTTAAGCTGGTTTTAATTGAATAAAAAACAAAAAACAATCAATTTGTATTAAAATAAACAGGAATGAATATTTGAATGAATTTGATTGTATGACATATAAGTATGTATGTATGTCGATTTATTTGGGTCACAAAAAACCTGCTGGTAATAACAATAACAATATTCTCCATAAATTTAAACAATATAATCACAAAAAAGTACTTAGACTATTATGTATTTATGAAAGACAGTTTTAAATAATAATACTGTTACTGAAGTTATTCATTTCTAATTGGAAAAATAACCACTTCTTTATTATTATTAAAATTTATTTTCTAATAAACATTTTCCAAGAAAAATATTTTGAATATAAAAACATAAAAACTTGATTTGAAAAAATTACAGAAACAAATATCTATATAATAAATAACAAATACCAATAAAGAAAATAATTACAAACATCAAACATGTAGTAGGACACTACAGTTACATTAGTAAAATACATAGAATAAACGAATAATTTAAAAAATTTGTATTAAACAATTATAATGTTTAACTAAATTATCGACTAAAATTTCCCAGCTTTTAAACAAACTTTCCCTTATGTTAAAGGAAAAATATCAGTCTTAAACTAAAGCAAAACAACTAAGTACATACTTTTCTAATTACAATAGTTCTCTTTTGTTCCATTAGCAATTGTAATATTAAACATTATTACACACTTTTGTTATGTTTAACAATTTCAAGTGGAGGAATATCTATGAAAGGATTAATACAAAAGACCACCTACAAACATGCTTCAAACATACAATCTAAGGAACTTGCATACAATTGCTATAACATGTAGCAGAATATAACAACAGTAGCAGCCCCAGTCATTGTCATCAACATTTATGCAATCAGCTGCAACAGCTAGCAGCTCAATACCCGTTGCGAAAATTGAAAGAAAATTTGATAAAATTTTACCCTTCACAACGTAAACGACATTACACAAACACAAACGCACTCTTATTCATTTAGAAACACACGCAAACACACACAATTTTAAGAAATTTCGATTTTCTCTATATCCCTGTAAACAATTTTGTTTTTAAAACACTTAAAGCAAAGCGATACTTATTTTATAAGTAACAATAAATTAAATCCCCGAAATAGGCGTGGCATTTCCCATATCAAAAGAAAACTTTTCTCTGTAAATGGTGTTTTTATAGAGGTATAAAACTTTAAGTTTACAACACTTTTTTTAACTGGCGGCCATTTTGTCAGCTGTCAAGTGATTTATGTTTAACTGACGATCACCTAGCAATGCGTTGATTCGGGTAATGGGCCAAAAACAAGATTGCCGTTGATCTCGATTTTCATAAGCGAATTCTGTTTAGCGTTGAAGCTCATTTTTGTTTGAATGGATAAGTCAATAAACAAAACTGTATGTTGAGACACTTTTACATCCAGAAATACCGACTGTTTGGTGTGCTTTAAGGGCTGGTGGAATCATTGGTCCGTACTTCTTTAAACACAATGCTGGTCTAAATGTTTCAGTCAATGGTGACCGCTATAGAGCCATGATTACTGACTTTTTCGTTCATCATTTGAACAACCATTATGTGCAGACAGCGCAACATGTCACACAGCTCGTGCCACAATTGATTCATTGAAGGAAACGTTTGGTAACCGCATAGTTTCACGTTTCGGACCCGTGACTTGGCTTTCATGATCGTGCGATTTAACACGTTTGTATTTAGTCCTATGTTCACGTTAGAATTATCCGTTTAATGGCTGTGACATGTCCACTTTTTATTTGCTTACCACAAAATATGAAAATAAATTACAGTACAAAATAGTAACAATTTTTTTGAAATTTAAAACGTTCTTATTTGCTTTAAATTAATCTTTGTCGATATCAAATATAAAACAGAGTTTTGTTTGTATTGTTTGATGGATGAATAATTTAAAAATTTTTTTATTTTTTTCTCGCTAGTTTCCACACTTCTGAATTGAAAATGTTTGTTTTTGAATGTTCCATATGACCTCAACACTCAGACAAAAAAGTGGTCGTAACAAAAACGTCTATAACTTACATGAACCAATTTCTCTTTTCCTTAATTTAAAAAATATATTTCTTTTAAAGCACTTCTTCCCATATAATTAAAAAAAAAACTTTAAACTATTTTTGCAAGTCTAAGACACAAAACACATTCGTCGAAATGTTTTACAGAATTTCAATTTAAGCAACTACAACTAATATTAACGATTTGTACACAACATGTTCATGCCATTTTATCAACGTTTAGATGTTAAAATCGTTAACGTGGCTGCAAACAGACATTTGTTAAACTAACAAAATAAAAAACTGCACTACAAATATTTAATACTAGAAGTATGAACTTTTGACTTGATTGATAGTAAAACTCTATTGACTATTTCTATTTTACACTGTTTGTGCATCCTTTTGCTGTTTAAAGTCATTTCGTTACATACATAAATGATGAGCATTGGATTTAAAAGTTGGTCATATTCGTGCTCACATGTAAGTTAATAAATCTTTAATTAAAGGGTGTTCAAAGATGCGAATAACATTTAAAACTTTCTATAAAGTTAAATATTTTTATAGATAAAAATGTAAGAACACATCTCTTCACAAGAAGAATAACTGAAGGCCAAAATTCATTAACAATTATCGCTAAAATTTATAAATAGAGAGTTTGTTCTCTATATTAGTAAATTTTTTTCAAAGTACACAAACATTTTTTTGTTGCCCCAATTAATCATTTT
>NDXZ01023059.1:0-12515 GCA_003055125.1 Paykullia maculata
ATTTCCAAAAGTTTGATACCACAAACAACCCTGGGTAACCTTTGGGAGCTACGTAAACTTGATTTCAACATACACACGGACAGACGGACAGACGGAAATGGCTAAATCGATTTCCTATCTATTAGGATCCCAAATATATATACTTTATAGGGTCGCAAATGAATATTGAAGAAGTTACAAACGGAATGACAAACCTATATATACCCTTAATACATGTTTGTGTGTGAAGGGTATAAAAATTGTTGGAAATTTTTTATAAATAAATACATAAAATTTTGTAACATACATATAAAAAATATTTTATAAAATATGTTGAGGACGCTCACTACCGCCATACTTTAAATTTTTTTAACAAATACTGTGAGAGGAAAATAATTAATATTAAAAAAAACTAAAAAATTATTTTTAATTGATTTTTTTGTTTTAAAACTTTTTATATTAATTTATAGAAAATTTTTTCTATTTGAAAAAAGTTATTATTTTCTTTTTTTTTTAAATTTTAATTTTTGTAAATTTTTATTAAACTCTCTACTTGTGAAAAATTTTCGTTAAGTTTTCTAATATTTGAAAAACTTTGCCAAATTATTTTAATATGAAACACAAGTTTTTTTTTGAAAAAAATTTATTAGGAATTAAATGATTATTCTCTGTCCGGTTACAGAGTCTTTTGATAATAACAATTGGATAATTTCTGACTAAATAAGCTTTTTTTAACCACGTAAGGCACAAGCATGACTTATTAATCTTAAAAAAATATCGAACTCGTTTAAATTTTACACGATCAGCCGACTCAATTGCACTACAGATCAACACATGGTCAATCAGGTTGAAGAATCACTTGATGGATCAATAATGTTTCTATTAACTGAACTGAATTTAAGGTCAGTTTTTGCCAATAACATTTTATCATTATACTAAGAACTATGTAATAGAATGTCCAAAAAACCAATTTTTTACATTTTCATTTGGGCTTCTTTTTGGACAACTGTGGCGTCTTTAGCGGTTAACTTAGGAACACGCTTCCTCCAGAATGTAAAATTAAAACAAAAACAGTTTATTTTAAAAATATTTTTTTAATTAAAAAATATTAAACTTTAATAACACCATGAAAAATTTAGATTGTGTTGCGCAAGTTGTTAACAAGAAAAAAACGTCTCTTCTCCTTTTTCCCGATACAATATTAACTTTGAAAAAATATTCAATTACTAATCTGTCAATATTGATTGTATTACTTTTGCCTTATCTAAAGTTTTTTTTTTAATATAAATTAAAAATATTACAAAATTATTAAGCAAAAAAAGTTTTAATTTTTATCAAATTAACCGTTAATGTTTTTAAAAACATTTCAACCCTGTTGTAAATGTCGCTTCAATAAATAATTGCATTTTTATTTTTACACTAATTTGTTGATAGCATCTCATCTAGTTTGTTTGCATTTCTACCTGATTTTAATAAACAATTGTCTTCAATTAAACTTTATTCAAATTTGACGTCAATTGTTGCTAATTTTACACCACACACACACACACATCCTCAATTAATTCCCTAAATTTAAGCTATTCTTTGCTATTTGCAGTAAAAAAGACATTTGTCTTATGCAAAATAAAATGTAAATTTTCATTTTGTACATTTTAAGAGGTATCAGGTTACAGTTTTTGATTTCTTTTCTTTTGCAAACAAAAAGAAAACCTTAAGTATTTATTTGCTAATTTGTTTATTAAACAAACATGAAAATAGTGCAAAACTAAAGATGATTAAAACGAAAATTTATTGGACACAAGCCGGTAAATAAGCCCACAGTGTTCAAAATTTATTTATTTATTTTTCCGTACTAAAATTGAAAAGCAGAAAAACACTTAAGGCTTAAAATATCGTCACAACTTTGTGTTTGCATAAAAAGAAAAGCTAAAACATATTGCTCATTAACTTAAATAGTGTCATAACTGGAAAAAAGTGGACTTGAACATTTTATTTTATAAACATATTTTTTCATAATTGAGTATTTAAAGAAAATATTTACAAATAAACATCTAAGTAACACTTAGCTAATATTTAAGTAACTGATTCAAACATAAATTAAATTTTATTATATTCTTAACCGCAAGTGGCAAAGGTATATATAATTTTGTCATTCCGTTTGTAATTTCTATAATATTCATTTGCGACCCCATAAAGTATATATATTCTGAACCCTTATAGATAGGGAAGTCGATTTAGCCATGTCCGTCTGCCAATTTGTTGAAATCAACTTTTCTCAGCCCCCCGATGTCCTACCGACCCGTTACTAGTATCAAACTATCAGAAATTTCCCCGAGATTATTCCTATTGAAAATCACCAAAAGTCGACAATTAACGAGATATAAGCAAAAAAAAATTTTCTTTACTTTGAAAAATTAAAAAAAAAAAATAACGAGATATAAGCAAAAGAATACAACTTTTTTTACACAAAAAGTTTTATATGTTTTTATTTTTTATTTTGGAAAAATAAAAAAATATATATCAATTGGCCCAGAATCAGCAAAGATATCAGCGAAAAACCTATATGGACAAAAAATGTATATCGAAACAAAATCAAGTTTTCTATGACTTTAAATACATACGTACATAAGTACATGTAGTGAACGGTATATACGATTTGGCACAGCCGAATAAAGCGCTCTTACCTGTTTATATTTCAGATATTCATTAAAAAAAATATTTTCTTACATTGAAAAAAAAAATTTTATGATGCAATTTTTGAGTTATGACCTTATTGCAGTAAATAAGCTACATATGTTGCAGATAAATGCAATTAGCACAAAATGATATTGTTTTTTTCGTGTGTAAAAAAAAACATAGTAGTTATGTAAAAAGCTAACACACATATACACCCAGCAAAATCTTGCATTGCTTTGTAATGAGTTAAAATTACCCAGCAAAATCTTGCATTGCTTTGTAATGAGTTAAAATTATATAAATGCAGCAGTTTTACTTCTTATACATTGAAATTTTTCTCATTACTTTAACACGGCGATGTCATTGGAGGCAAGTACTTACCGCGTCCACTTACAAATAGGGACCTAAATAAGTCATTACCTCCCTCGCATACAAAAAGGGGTTTTGTGAAGTCATTACTTTAATGTCATTCAGTAATTACTTACTAATGAATAAAGCAGCCCTTTTAATTACAAATAACGAATTGAATAAGTCACTACTTTTAAAATATTATATAACTATTTGCTTTTAATAAGTAAAACATCCAATTGATTGTATGTGCCTACAGAACTTATTACCAATAATTATACTCGGCTTCCTAAGAACGAAACTAAGGTTTGTTACTTCTGTATGTTACGTTTTACAGAAACACTAAGAAAAAACCTTAAGAGCCGGTTTGTAAACCGCCGATTAAACTTATAAACATCCGTCGAAAATAGAATTACTTATTCTTAAAGTATGTTAACCCACACGAGAATTATAATAACTTCTTAAAGTGACTCCTAACATTTTATTCGTTTAACAGAAACACTTAAAAAACCTTATGATCCGGTTTAAAAACCGGCGGTTATACTTATAAACATCTGACGAAAATATTATTACTTATACTTAAAGTATGTTAACCCAAACGAGAATTATAATAATTTCTTAAAGTGGCTCCTAACATTTTATTCGTTTAACAGAAACACTTAAGAAAAGCCTTGAGAGCCGGTTTGTAAACCGCCGTTTAAACTTATAAACATCCGTCGAAAATATTATTACTTATACTTAAAGTATCTTAACCCAAACGAGAATTATAATTACTAATTTTATTGGCTTTTAATAGTTTTTTTAGCCAAAGTGTATTCAGCATTTGTTTCTTTTTAAGTATCTCATAAATAAATTATTACGTTTTACAATATAATCTTGTTGTTAGAAAACTACTTCTAAGTAATGCAGACGGTATGTTATACTCATTGAAAAGTAAGTTTTTGAGTTAGATGAAGCCATTACCCAGTTTTTGCTGGGCATACATACTTTCCAACTCATTCTCCTTGAAAAGCTTGAACGGAAAAAGAAACACTCATGCACGTTATTTCCTTAGCAAAACGTTCATTAGCGGTTGTTGTTTAGTTAGATGTGTTTATTATAAAACAAATTATCATTTTTATTCTTTTGCAAACAACAATTTAACTAACTATGTACAACTTAAGCTAAAACAACTAAAGGATAGTAAAAAAATTGTATATAATTTTTTTTTTTTTTGAAATGTTACATTTAATTGCAAACATTTGTCGTTTTAACGAGCTAAAATATTATAAACTCTTTTGGCGATTTTTTTCTTCTCTTAGTCTGTGTAGTTGTTGATGTTGTTGTTGCTGCCAACTCTTAAGCACTTAAAACATCCGTGTTAAAAAGATATAAAATTGTAAAAGTGTGCTTTGTGAGTCTAAAGCTATTAAGGATCTCTAGTGGTAGATTTTAAGTCTATTTCCGGCACAATTATCCGTTAGAAGTGTCGAAAGAAAAAGAAAACGTAAACTTAAGTAGTTTTTTATTTACTCTAATTATAAAGTTATTTATAAAATTGCAAAGAAAATAGACAATTATACGGATATATGTGATGCATAGCAAAATTGCCAACTGCCAAGAGTAGGAGTGTATCAAAGAATAAATTTTAAAATTTTATAGATTTTTTTTAATAAACAATTTTCTATTTTAATATACCAATCATCAGTGAAGCATTATATTCCTTGTATAAACCACCTCAATTTTGTTTCAACCTAAAATTAGATAATTTTAGGCTTACGTATATAGCATGTCACAACTGAAATCTTAAAAGCTCTAAGAAAGCTCTATAAGCTTTGTCCCTCGTTAATCTCTGTTTAAAGATTTATACACATCTGATAAACTTTTAACACTTGTAAAATTTTTACACATTTGTTGAAACATAATATGAAAAACAAAAAAATATATTTAATTAACTGATTAAGAAATCAAACGAGTATTCACTCGTATTACATTATATTCGAGTACACTGAAGCATATACTTTAGAGAAGGTAAACATAATTGTGTGTAAGGAGTGTGTACATCGGTTTTGGCAGTCTATAGCTTTTTGGACCTTTTTAGCATTTTAAAACTTAACCCCTATCAGGGTTTACTTTTCTCAATTCAAAAACAAAATCAATAAACCAAGCAGTTTTATTATCAAAAGAAAATGTTGAGCCTTTAATTCCATCACTCGCATACGTTTCATATCATATTTATTTAATTTAAAATTTTCTTTTTCTTCAAATAAAACTTTCAATTTTATTGCTTTAAATAATTAAACAATTGCATAGAAAGAGAATGCTAAACAATTTAAAAGAAAGTGTTCAACTTCAACAATATTTTCGGCCACTTTATTCTACTACTTTTAACTCAAAAACCCAAAACCCAGCAAAACTTTATTTGTTAAAAGGATTAAGAAAATCAATTTTAAATACAGAAATGCCATTGAAAATTGTTTGCTGGGCTTATCACTTTAACTTAATGCAAAAACATTAAATAAAATTGAATATTCTATAAATGAAATCAGCAAGAAAAAAAAGTTTAGAATAAAGAAGAGTAAAAAAAGGAAAAATATGAAAAATCCTTTTGATCACAATGCATAACATATTTTTAAGCATGAATATAAATGAATTCAACATTAATAAAAACATTAGAATCATATATTTAAATATAAAAAGGGGTCGTTTTGCATGAAATAATATTCCAGAACTTAAGAAATGAAAATTCAAATGAAATTTAAGATAATTTTGAAAATTAAAACGGAAGTACATAAATGTATCTTGAAAAAATCTAAAAAAATGTTTTAAAGTTTCTTGCTTTTAAGTTTTTTTTATTTTTTGTTTGTTTTTCATTTTCTTTTTTGTTACTCACCTGCACTCTGGCTTCCGTTAGATTAATTTTCATTGCTAAATCTTCACGTGTGAAAACATCCGGATAATGAGTTTGGGCAAAAGCAGTCTCTAATTCCTCCAACTGCGTTGATTTAAAAAGAAAAGTTACGAAAAATCAAAATTAAGTAGAAATTTAAAAAAAAAAGTTTTTTACAGTTAAAAAAAAATGTAGATAAAAGTAGATTTGGCAATTTTACCTGTTGTAATGTAAACGTTGTGCGATTACGTCTTTGCTTACGTCGCACAAACGTATCATCATGTATGGCAGGATGGTATGAATAACTGGTGTCTGTAAGAAAAGAAAACATAACATGAAATTAGTACGTGCGTGTGGAAATCTTAAAAATTTCAATTAAAATTTTTATTCGAAAAAAAATCTGGTCGCATAAAAAAATAAGCATATTTTTAAAGAAAAAACAGCAGAACACTGCTGCTGTCTGTAAAATGTTGCACAAAAAATTTAAGGGTCGCAGACATCCACTTGGCGAATTTTGCGACGGCACTTCTGGCAACACGGCACTAGAGCTTCGCGTTTGTTTGCTGAGCGAGCTTTTGAATATTTGAAAGAAATGCATTAATATTGGCAAAAAAAAAATCATTATCTTGTTACCAAGCAAAAAGTAAGTCTACCAATCTATAAATGATTAAGATTTTGAGACGGCGGAATCACAAGTTTTTTTGGAAAACAACGTTAGTTAGACCATCACCGTCCAAAGCGAGCATTACAGAGAATTTTTTTTATCCGAGTTCAACGATGTGGAAGTAGATGATCTGATTTGTCTCTGTAAAAATTGTTCTCATGGTGTTTTCGCAAGTCGCGGGTCTATGTCAATATGCCGTAATCGTTTGACGGCCCCAAAGCTAATATTATCAAAGCTTTTGCTTAAATTCAATCGGATCTACGAGTATGTAGAAAAATTATTTTCCGAAAATGCTGTAAACATTTAAAACAACAACAGCAATACTTTTGTTTTCGAACTGTCAAATAAACCCTTACTTTATGTAGGTTGACCTGTGCTAAAAGATTTACCCCCTTTAAGTGTGCTCTGGTAAAAATCTTACATACAGCTTTTTTAATTTCAATTTAACATCGGCCCGTCCTTAAAAATTGTAATTAGACAACTCTACAGTGTTTTCAGAGTCTTTTGTTGTTGTAAAGATAAAAAAAAAACTATTTCTAAGTCCCTCTAATAAACCAGCCAAAAATCTATATATAAATTTTTGTTGCTTAATATAATTTTACTTGTAATTTTGTTATTCCTGTTTTTTGATGTTGTTCCATTTTTATTTGCAAATAATTTAATCATCATAATATCAACATATTACGCATAAAACACTTTCTATATTTCATTATTAATATTTTCTAAGGCCGTATATCTTTTGTATCCGACTTTCCTCAAATTAATGTAACAATTGGCTCAAACTTTTAAAAATACAAATACAAATACTCTTATGTGTCAAATTAAAAGAAATAAATTACAGTCTTTTAACAAACTGAACATTGACTAAAAAGGGTCTATATAAAAACTACAGGATTTTTATTGACACATATACATATCTACTAACATCTACAAATATGTATGTATAAATGTATTTATGTATTCTGATTTATTGTGATGATGCAATGTCCAGCAAATATGTAAATGAATAAATAAATAAGCAAACAAAGAAATAAACTTTTTCAGATAAATAAATACACACGCACATTAGTGTCCTCACGTGTATAAGTGTGTACAAACATACATACATATGTACTCACATCACAGTGACCATGATATCAAATTGACCTAAGGCCTTTCATTACAACCTTAAACACGATTAAAAATGTATTATGCTACATTGCAATAACAACAACAACAACTACTACAATTAACAGAAATTTTACACACAAATAAAAAAGCAGAAGTGTTAACATTTACTTTTCATCAAGGAAAATAAAATAAAGTTTTACAGTTTTTTTGCTTTTAAACCTTCGCCTTTTTGTCCCTCTTCCTTTAATGCTGACTTCCTTCGTTTTGTATGTCATGCAACAGTAGAAATTTTTGACTCTTTGCGAAATTAATTTTCAATTTGTTTTTAATAAATAATGAGTTACAAATTGCAAAATTTAATTTTAATTTTCTCGTCCTCTTATTTCTTGCTCTGCTGTTATTGTTGTGCTGGAAAAATATTCTAGTTGTGAAAGTAATGAAAAAAACTACCAACATTATCATCATAAAAAACTCAAAAAAGGAAGTCAACCATTAACTTGACTATAAAAGTCTGTGGATGGTGAGCATAGGGAAGGCACTTGCCTGCTAAGAACAACCTTTAGTAGCAGCAATTGCTACTGCTTTCACTTGCTCTAGTCATCTTCGTTGCTGGCCTTCTATTGAGCTGCTTAATTTTGTTTATGTACTTTTCTAATTTTCTCTTAAATATAATCGGATTAGGGCTTTTATATACATATTAACAAATACACACACGCAAATGTCCTTGTTTTATTTCTGTTAGTATTTAGTGTCTAACCTACTTACAAAACAAACGGCCATTGCTTTTTATTCTTTGTCTTTGTATTAGAGTGTACGCTTTTAACTCCTTTGACTTTCTCCCCCCTTTACACGTGCATAGTTAAAGCCTTCATACCAACACATTTACAATTTGAAGACAACAAAACACACTAAACTAAATACAAATTATACAGGCTCTTCTCTAGTCCCTGGGGATCCTTTAATGCGCAGTAATACTGTTAGTTGCCAACAGTTTTGTTTGTAGCAACATTTTTTTTTGTATTTGTGTTTGTTTTTGTAAGGCAGAGAGATTTTTGTAAACTGTTGCCTGTTGTTTTAATATTTGTTAAAGGAATCCTTTTTTCCCATTTAAAAGCGCGTAAAGCGCAAGTTACTTGAAAAGCATTTTCTTTAAGTATTCATAGATAGAATTTTAAAATGTAAACTTTTTTAAAATTAATTAAAAAATTATAAGATTATAATTAATATGTTGATTTATTTATTATAAAGAGAAGAATCCCTAAGGTTTTTTACAGTTCTCCTAGTCATTCATTCTGTTAAGAAATCTTTTTGATATATTTTTATTCTCACATATTTTTAAAATTTATCCAACTTAGAATATACAAAACGACTTATAATTATTTTCTGATATGAATTTGATATGTAATCAAAGCACGGTTTGTAATTTTAAGTATTTTATGAAAAAAAATTCAGTAAACATATGGACCCAAATATAAACCCAATTGATTTGATATGATAACGACTTTATCTGGCAAATATTCTCCTGAAATAAGACACTAAGGTCCATAACTGAGTTATGAAAACTCTCATTTAAATAAAATTTAACCAAAGCAAGTCCCGTTTTGACGTAAATGCACCTATCAATTTTACGGTCATCGGTCCTTAAAGCTTCCGATCCCAAGAAATCCTTAATCCTAATCGTTAAAATCTTTTAGAAATCATCCTAACCCTAATAAAAATATTATAAATTTATGTTTAGGTTTCAACAATATTTAAATAGAAGCCAACACGTTTGCTAATGAATTGTGTCGCGGCACTCAAAAACGTATTCGACTCCGTTGGTGTTTAATTAGAGTCCATAAACGTTTCTTTGGTTCTGTAAAAAAACCATAACAGCAATTATCTATAAAATCTCAATAATTATGGTCCTTCGAAAAAGATTCAGGCAAGCCAGGTGCTATATTTAGGTTTCAAGAAAACAAAAAAAAGACGGCATCACTAATGCTAATGAAGGTCTATGAAGACTTATATAAATCGATTGCTGGTTGGTTGGTTTACGTGGTAATTTGCTACGCTCAACGCAAACTGTCAAGTGGAGTCTTATGACTCCATTTTGACAGGACCACACAACTCGTCGGATGTACAGTTTACCCGGGCTTTAAACTCCCAGCCTGGGGAAATATGATAAGATATCTCACTCTGTAGTCGTGAGATATCTTAGTGGGTCATTTAGCCCGGTCTCAAACATCTTGCCAAGGTCCTCAAGTATGTGGTTGCCCAGGAATCTGTGCCTCTTCACAGATAGCGTGGGGCATTCGCAGAGAAGATGGAGAACTGACTCCTCTTCCGTTTCATCCCCACAGCTGCGACAATGATTGTCATAAGGGACACCGAGTCGTTCTGCATGCTTTCCCAGCAACCAGTCACCCGTCAATACTGCCAGCAACCATGATGAGTTGCTTCGTACGTCTGAAATTAAAGGAGGGCCACGTTAGCTTGGCAATCCTGCATGTGTCCAGATTCCGCCATCTATTATCAGCCTTATCAAGAAAGTAACTGTAGATGCTACTTTTTATGGTCCCTAGTAGAGTTGCGACTGAGCTCAACCTAGAGACGTTTAAAGCAGATTCCTCCTTGGCTAGTTTATCTGCCCGTTCATTACCGTAGTTGCCCCTATGCGCAGGGAGCCAGACTAGAGTAATGTCAGACAGTTGACCTACCCTTGACAGTTTCATCTTGCACTGACCGACTAACAGGGATGTGGTGTTGTACGATCTAAGTGACAAAAGTGCCGCCAGACTGTCGACAAAGATACCGATATTCCCCTGAATATTCCGGTCATGTATCAACATGCATGCTTTCCAATCTGCAAATACCTCAGCCTTAAATACACTGCAATCGTCCGGTACACGACATGATACACATATGTCGAGTTCCTTGGAGTAGACTCCGGACCCAATGCCATAGCCCAGCTTAGAGCCGTCCGTATAGATTTTTATCTCCTCCTAGGTTCTCCCTGCTTCATTCCCTTTTAGAGGGAAATCGATTGCTACTTGCCTTTAATAAAAATAAAACTTTGACTGACAAATATCAAAATCGAAACAAAAATTCAGCACAATTATTTTTTATTTTTACATGTCTTGGTGTAGGGTATTTTTCCCGGAAAATCTGTCTAAATCCTTCTATATGTTCATTTATAAAAAATTATAGGTGCATTTTTAATATTAAGTTTCGCAAAATTTTTTGTTAAGCAGGGAGCAAATTACGGCATTCGATATCGAATGAAACTTTGTTCGATCGATCGAGTTTTCTTTACATTTGGTATAGGAATTCCAGTTAGATTTTTTTATTTTCGATCGATATCGAATGCCGTTATTTGCCCCCAGTATTGAATGAAAATATAAAAAAGTGTTTGCAAAAAATGTTTGGTTTTTAATCTGGTAAATATATCACTTTTCTAAAAAAAATCTTAAATAAATTTGCTACATAGAAAAAATTAATAAAAAAAAATTTTATTGTGGCGTTAAAAAATCTTTCATAGTCTAAATTTCCAAAAAAAAAAAATAATAAAATTTTTATATTTACGAAAATTTTTGATTAGTTTTCTATATCTAATATATTTTGAAAATTCTTTTTCTGGTAAAAGAAATCAAAAGAAAACTCTCTAGTCTAGATACAAGCAACCCACCTCTCCTCTTATAATCCATGTAAAACTCTTTATTGAGTAAGAAAATTATCCTTTTTATAAATGATAATAATGTTAACGATAATGATGCCAATAATGAATTTTTTGATTATAAATGATAGTCAGCATCATCATCCTGCTGCATAGACTTAAATTTATATCATCACAGCATTCAGAAGAAAAACTATGGAACTTGGAAAAACCTAAAGTAAAGTAAAGCAGTAAAAAGTAAAAGAAAAAGCGAAAGAAAGAAGAAAGATTTGTTGTGTGCGGAAACATTTCATCAGTTGTGCCATTGAAATCAAAAATCCTTTAATGATGGTTTTACCGTTAAACCAACTGTCTGAAAATTGAATTATCGTTCATAATGTTTGTGTGTGTGTGTATGTCTGTACTATATATAACTTAACTGAGAATAAGGCAAAATCATGTCAAGTCTCCTGTTTCTCGGTTAAACTGAACTCAAACTAAATTGAAACAGGGATTCTTAACAATTTTTATATTATGAAATATTATTTTGAAAGTTTCTTTAAATCAAACATTTTTTATGAAGAAATAATTAGTTTAAAGTTTTCTATAAATTAATTAATTAATTAACGAATATGGTCTTGAAAAGAGAAGAGGTCAAAAGTGTGCTTTAAGGAAAGACATTTTCTATTAATGGTGAATGCATTAGGAAACTTAATGATACTTAGATTCAACAATTTTGACAACCAAAAAAGCACGTTTAAGTTGGCTTGTTAAAAAAAAAGCGCTAACGCCTCCTTATAAGCTCTTTTAGCGCCTTTGAAATACAACTCTAAGAATTTAACTTTACCTTTAATGGTTTTTTAACTAGAAATTGCAAACTATCTCCACAATTTGTAAAAAATCGCAATATTTAAAAATATTTTTGTTTGTTTTAATTAAAAAACATGATGAAAAAAATTTTTATATAAAATAAGAAAACATAGGAACTTAAAAAAAATTATAGATAAATTTAAGCAAATTGACATTTTTCTTCTTAACTTTACAAATTTACCAAAATTTTTTAATAAATAGAAAATCCATTTTTTCTTAATTTATCGACAGTAATTAAAAAATCTATATTAAATATGAAAAATTAAAAATTATTCTCTTAATTGAATTTTTGTAAAAAGCAAAATGTTATGGGAATCACTGCTGCACAGTTAAAAGTACAAGAAATATACTTTCAAATCAACTTG
>NDXZ01023063.1:2433-18312 GCA_003055125.1 Paykullia maculata
TTTTTTTTTTTTTTTGTTTTTCGTTAAGTTATTAAACAGGCTTAAGGAAGAGATTTTCTAAATAATATTGAAATCCTAATGCCCTTTTATTATATTTATATTCAAATTCCTTGTTAATAATTATGAGAAAAGTTTTTTTTGGTTTAAGCGAATAAATTTAAAGAATTTATTTTATTACAATTGGATTTAGGTAAATTTGTTTTGGGAAATAAAAAAAATTACGTTTAAATGTTGGAATTTCAAAAAAGAAAATTTATGTTAAAGTAATAAATAAAAATGTTAAATATGTTTTTGTTCTTTAAACTTACTCTTGCCATATTTAATTTCACGTCTGAGTATAGCATCAATTATATGTTCAGGCATTGTATTTGTAAGTTATTTAAATTAAGAAAACTAAATGTAAAAAAATTTAAAGCAAAATCTAAAAATTTATATTAAAACATATTTTACATTTTGGTGATTTTTTTCATATGGTTCATACTTATTACATGAGAAATCAGAGGGTGTAAAGGCAGCTTAGGAGTTTCTTGAAATTAAGCCGAATTTTTTTTTAACATCTTTATTCTAAATAAGTTCACTTAATATTAAATATCTTAAACCTTTGTAAGGAAATTTCTTAAGAATTTTATCTTTAACACTAGATTTAATATAGTTTTGTAATTTAAAAATTTCATTCCAATTTCTATGAACATTTTTACATTTATTCAAAGGCAAACATGCAAACAAAATCCTATGCCAATAGAAAGTAACTTATAAAACTATAAAATCTCTTTAGATAACCTTTATTTCAGTATATGTATTCATCATCTCTTTTTTAGTTAACAAAAAAAAGGGGAACAAAAAGGAAAACGAAGGAGAATGCAAGCTTTTTTTAAATTTAAAATTCACATAAACTCTATCCAAATATTTATGAAGAATATACATATGTATGTATGTACTATGTACATCATGGTATGAATTTTTATGTTCAGCTTTTAAGAAGCTTAAATTTTCTTCTTCTTCTTCTTTGAATTTTGTTTATTTCTGACAAACAAAGTGTGTGATAACAAAATGTTGTAGCCAAGAAATGTAAATAACAATTTTAATCTGTTGAAAGTGAAAATTGTGTTTAAAACTCAGAAATAATATTAAGAGGAGATTTAAATTTTGAAGGGTTTACTTTACAGTTTTACATTTAAGAATTCCAGGCAATAGTTTCAATTTTACGGCATAAAATTTGACTTTATCTTTTTTAGCTTTTAGGCTCTAGTGATTCAAAATATAGCTGAACAGTGCTATTGAAATATATTTTTTTTCCATCAGAGGTCCATTTGCATAATTCCTTTTTTTAATTTGTCAAGCTATAGGCTGCGGCAAATGCACTATGGTTTTACTTATTTCTTATTTTGGTAAAAATTATAAGAGTAAAAAATTTTTATTTTTTATACCATGCACCAACAAAGGTGGTAAGGTTTATGCATTAAGGCTAATGTTTGTAACGTTTAAGCAAAATATGTCCATCTTTAGCTTAAATTATGCCAATCGGCTTAAAACAACTTTCCAAGTCCAAAAAACGATGTCCATGATGCCGTCTGTCTGTCCGCCTGTTATCAAAGTTATACGATTTACAGAGACAATAAAAAATTTGCTACTTCGCTATCCCAGAAAAGAAAAAGTACGAGAAAAGAAAACTCTAGCTTACACGTGCACACACACACAGGCACACGGGAACACACACACTCCTAAGCAACCAATGATAAATTATCTTTTCATACAAAATTTTCAATTGATTGATGAAAAGATGATGTTAAATAATTCAATAATTTAAAATGAAATTTTTGTTTATTTAAAAAAAAAACCTTTAAGAAGAGGACCATATTCTGCTAATATTTGTTTTTGCCAGTTTCTTTATGATTTTTTTGCGTGTATCTTAATAGTAGGCCAAAAAAAAATGCAAAAAAAACGTGGCTTCAGGCAGAAACCTTTAAAAGAATAATTTTTTTACTTAAATAATTTCATATATATTTATTTATAGAAAAAGAAAGGAGAAGAAAGAAAAAAATTCAACTGTTCTGATAGAATAAAAAGTAGTTTGAAATACATATTTGTAAAATTTAATTACAATTTCATTTATTGTGTTCTTTTTTTAAATAATTTTGTCAGCTACTCGTGCGTAGAGTCATATTATTGATATAAAATAAATATTGCAAATTTTTAAGTAGATTATTTATGGGGATTAATTGTTAAGCGCAAAAAGGTAAACGAAAGACAGACATAAAGAGTTGGTTAAACAAAATGGACGATTGAAGGTCAAAATTTACCTTTTTACGGCAAGAATACCCTAGTGGTGTAAACTTTTTTTTCATTTAATAGATAATTTAAAATAAATTTTGAGTTAAAGAATGTTTTTTCATTAGGTTTATATTTGTATAGATATAGAAAGTATAAAATTAACTCTCTGCTTCTAGAAAAAATATTTATTTGTTAAAAACTATTATTGAAGTTTTAAAAAAAGCTTTTCTATAATGTTTTGTTTTGTATAAAGGTTTGTCGTGTTTAAAGAACTTATTCGTCATGATTAAAAAGTACTCAATAAGCTTAAGAAAATTTGGATAAGAAAACGAAAAGTTTAAAGTAAATTAATAGCGGTGGCGACCTTTTAAACTTATATTTATTTTTTTATTCAAGTTATCGAATAAATTTTTTTCAAAATTTTATCGGCTATTTGAACGAATTTTAATCAGAAATTATTATTTGAATAATTTTCGTAAAAAACAGGAAAATAAAATAG
Source organism: Paykullia maculata (assembly GCA_003055125.1). Taxonomy (NCBI): domain Eukaryota; kingdom Metazoa; phylum Arthropoda; class Insecta; order Diptera; family Rhinophoridae; genus Paykullia; species Paykullia maculata. The sequence continues at coordinate 5,204 of NDXZ01023063.1, forward strand.
CTAAGAATTTTCCATCCTCAAACTAGCTTTTATATTTTAGTGCTTTTCCTCATCCATTGCTATTTGGCTTTTTTCATTATTCGAATTTTCCAACATTTTTTTATTATTGATTAAGCCCATAGCTTTACTTAAATAATAAAATAAGGTTATCGATTCGTATCATTAAAACATTTTTTATTACAAAAAAGTAATTTGTTTTGTTATTTTTATTGTACAAATATCTATTCTGTACTTAAACAGCAATATAATTTTTTTACTTTATCCTTATGAACGTACATACATACATAAATAAATTCATAAAATGTCAATATATTAGAAGCATCTTTAAAGCAAAGAAACTTATAATAAAATATAGTTTGTACATCAAAAAATTATTTTAAAAAAATTGTTGAAATTTAATAACTTGACAAAAAATTGACTAATTGTTTTATTCATTAATTTTTTAAATTTACAAAATTGTTCTTTTAACGAATTAAAGTTTTTTCAAACGGTATTATTAGACGATTGTTTTTCTTGAATTTAAAAAACCTATTAGACTATTTTAAACCCAATTGAATTTAGCAAATATTATACAAAACTACTCAAAAATAAAAAATTTCTTTTTCCTACCACAATATTCTTCACTTATTTAAACAATCATTTATCTCCAATCTTTGCTGAAAATTGAGACTTGGCTTGCACTGCTCATTTTTTTTTAACTTTTAATATTAATAAAACTGATATGATAGTGGTTGAAATGATATTCAATCATTTTTTTTTATAATCAGATTAAATCAAACAAAACGCAACAATTACCAATATTAATTTAACGAACAGCAATAACAAAAAACACACGCACACACATAAAGCTCAAAAAAGAATATATTAAGAGAATAAATTTAAAATTAATAAAGTGTTACACAAACAATAACAAAATAAATAAAAAACAATAAAGTGTTAAAGTGTAGAAAATGCGTCGCAATTTACCACCCACTACACAACGGCATCGTTCACAATCTATAAGTTGTGCAATACCATCCCGCCTCTCGCCAGCTAGATCCCATTCCCCACAATTGCAACATGATTTATCACATGACATGCGAGCGGAATCGACCAATTCATCGCCCACTCATGGACGACGTGAATCATTGGTCAAGCCCACCTGGCAAAATATACGCCCCGGTCAAATTCCATTAAAAACTTTGGAGAAAATTAATGGCATCACTTCAGATTCGGATAACGAAGAATGTGAATATTTGCGACGTTCAAGTGTAAATTTTAGCAACAATGACGGCAGCAGTAGCAGCAGCAGTGTAGCAACTCTTATTGCTGCACCAGCAACCTTGGGTGAGCAACAAAAGACCACTGCTGTACGTAAACATAGCAGCAGCAATTTGGGCCAATTGACACGTAAAGGTAGTTTGGTTGTACATCGAGACTCATTGTCCACGAATGCTTCACTCAAATCCGCCCGCCCAAGCATTGATAATACAAGTCTCTACACGACATCTGGCCAAAGTGTGGATGGCAAAGTAAACAAATCATCAGGTCGCTCGTTAGTGCGTATTATTTCAAACAAGTGCACTACAGTGAGCAGCAGTGAAGAGGACATGGATTATGATTTGTTGGCCAAGGTAAGTTGTTGCATGAAGTGTTGTCGTTACGTAATGTTTTAAAGGAATTTTCTTAATTATATTTTTCAGTACTTATTTTGTCATTTCCTTTTAAATTATTTTATTTATACAAGGACTGTTTAAGAAATTTTTAAAATCACTTTCTTTTTATGTAAGATTATTTATATGTTTATACCTGAGATCGGCAATGAATACTCATGAAGTAAGTAGACTTAAATCATGACGCATTATTTCGTTGATATATAAGCATGCATACTTACTTACTTACTTACGTATTCATTGCCGATCTCTGGTATGTACCTAATAGCGTTGAGTTAATAAACTATTAATAGTTTTCTGAAAGTTAAAAAAATCTAAAGGTTTTCTAGAAAAACAAAAAATTCTATTTTAAATTGTTTTTACAAACAAACAATTTTTCAATTAAACTAAATCTTAATAGAAATTGTTAACAAAAAGTATACTTTTTTTTAGTTAAAAAAATTTAGAGGAAAAATTATAAAACTCTTTTATGATTACTTTTATTAAATTGTCTTTACGAACAATAAACTTAAAGTAACTTTTCTATAAAAATAAAACTAAACAAAAAATGTTCACGAAAAAAAAATTTTTATAGGAAAAATTACAAAAAAACATTTTCTATTTAGCAAAAATTATCTGAAAATTTATTGAAACAGCTTTTCTTTAAAAGACATTTTATTTAAAATTCTGTTTAAAAATTGATCTAATATTTTCTAAAAAAAAATTATTTATTTTTTATACAATTTTTTTAAAGAACGAAATCGTGGCCACTATTGTCTCTGTATTTAACAGAAAATTGTCACTCATAAATCACTTTTCTTAGTAAAGTATCATATTACAACAACTACCTTTAGTTTGTTGTTATTATATGTGTGAGAGTATGCAGCTTGATCATAACAAAAACAACTTAATGGTTGTTGTAATGTGTTTTCATTTTGCAAACACATATACATATGTACATATGTCTTACAATATTTTTAAAACGTTTTTAAGATTTCTAAAACAATAAAACAAAAAAACTTAACAAAAAAGTATAGAAAATGTTTTCAATAATACATGAACTTCCTTATTTATATTAAATGTTTTAAATTTTTAGATTTAAGAAATTTTTCTATTTTTCCATAACTTTAATTTTTTAACTTTTTTTTGCTGCATTTTCCTTTTCAAGCATAATTTTCAAAGTATCTTAAAATTAATAAATGAATTTGAACTTTGTATTAAAGATTGTGAACTTAAAAAGTAATTACAGAAGCGGATGTTGTGGTTGCCAAATTTTTCCGTATTAATTTTTATTATGTAGGACTATTTATTGCAACATTTACATTACAGACATTTCTTGGCTTGCACACAATTTAATCATTGCTCTAAGGAATATTATTATAGCTTGCCTTTAAAGTTTGTGTTAGTAAAATGTACCTTTGGCTAGCGTGAAGAATAAAGTTTCATTTCACTATAACAACTTCCCTTTAAAATAAATTTTATAATTTTAAAATTATGGCAATATTGGTTTCTATTTACTAAAGACTACAACCTTTTAAATGCATACAAAGTAGCAGGTTTGAATAGTTGAAAAAGAAAAAGTGGCACCTTTATCTAGTACACAGACAGCCTTAATTTAACAAACCTTACTTTAAAAGTAAAAGGAACTTTCCTGTAGTCTATCGTTCAGTTTTAGATTAAAGTGTAGTTATATAATAAAATATGAATAATGAAAAACTAGTTATCTGTCCGATAACATCCGTACTTTAGCTATTGCTAAGTTGTAATAATGGCCCTAATTATTACAAATGCCACTGAAAAATTAAGGCCCAATAATGTTCTTAAAAACACTTTTGTATTTTTGTTTAAAAGGAACTGTGAAAAGTTATATATTTGCTACTATCAAATAGAACGTTAAATAAATACTCCTTAGAGAAAACCCTGGCTTTTTATGTTTAGAAAACAGAAACAAAGGGAGTATTTAGAAATCATATTAAAGTACATATGTCACACTGTAATGCCATGTCATTGCCAATTGTTCGTACAATTGGAATTAATCTTATGAAAAACAAAAACAAAATAATAATTAATAGCCAAAATGAACTTCAATAAAAAGTATCAGACAAAATACAAAAACAAAAACCAAACAGAAATTAGTTATGTTTAAATGGTCGACTAACACCAACATAACCTTAATTTGTCTACTCTTTTGTTCCTCTAATTCTAAATATTAGAATTATTGATTTTCTTTTTCTCCTAAAAAAAGATACCTTAAATAAATATATTATTTTTGTTATTTTTGGAAATTATGCGAAAAAAAATTGACACTTCCTGACAGGAGCCGAAACAAGAGCAGCTGCTACTTGATTAAAGAATATTAAAGGTTTTAGCGGAAATAGTTACTATATTTATACGTCAAACAAAACCTTTTTGCCTTTATTATACAAAATAATATTTTATTTGTTTTAAGCTAAGTATTTAAGAAAAGTTGTATATTTTTGCGTTTGTTTGATTTTAGCATAAAAACTGAATTTTTAAATATGTAGGTTCTTCAAAAAATATTGTTTAACAGCAATCGGTTTATATTTATACACACGTGTGCCTTTGTTATTGAGTTACAACTATTTAGATAAATACTAAACGACAAGTAACCATGTGCACTAAATTAGGGTGTCCATTGAGATGTATAGGAAGAAATTTTTAAAACGTGAATACTTAACTTTATTAAAAGTCAAAATTTCCTATAATGTCTAAATATATGTAGATGGTATCGATTAGTTAATTCAAAAATATTAAAATATTGTTTGAAAATCCCAAAGTATTTCCTTAGTTTTCAAAATTATTTAAAAACTTTGAATAATGAAAGAACAACGCATAAACTGAAAGGAAAAAAATTGTTTTTTACAAAAATAATTATTTTTATTATTTTGCTTAGTAAAAAATGAAAATATATGTATAAGTATTAATTTATATTTTGATATTTTTATATTTATTCTTCTTAACGTATTATCTTTTGCATTATCACTTATTATTGTAAAAAAAAGTATCCTAACGATTTGACCTTAATGATCAAGAAACTTTAAAACTTTATTTCGTCTTAAGATGTTATGTTATAAGCACATAGAATTAATAAAAAATATTCTGTCTGTATAGAAAAAATTTTAAAAATTTCTTGCAAATAGAGATTTTGTTAAGGATTTTATTTTATTTAAAACAAGTAAGAGCGCTATATTTGGCTGTGCCAAATCTTATATACCCTTCACTACGTGTATTTACCGATATTTTTTGCCGATATCTAGAAAAAAAAATTTTTTTTCTTATATCTCGAAAAATTTTTTTTTTAATTTCTCAAAAGGCATATCGAATTTCTGATTGTTTGATACCAATAACGCGTCCGTACAACATCGGGGGGCTGAGAAAACTTGATTTTAACAGACGGTAGTCGTCTTTTTTGGCTTATATCTCGGTCAGTTATTAAGCGATTTTACTGGTTTTCAATAGCAAACATCTCAGGAAAATTTCTGATCGTTTGATACCAATAACGAGGCCATACGTCATTGGGGGGCTGAGAAAACTTGATTTCAACAAACGGACAGATGGACAGACAGACAGACAGACGGACATGGCTCAATCAACTTCCCTATCTCTAAGGATTCAGAATATATATACTTTATGGGGTCGCAAATGAATATTGTATAAATTACAAATGGAATGACAAACTTATATATACCCTTGTCACCTCTGGTGAAGGGTATAAAAATATTTTTTAAAAAAATTGACTCAAATTAAAAAACAGAAAAGTTAAAAATTCTCTTATTTAAAAAACTACTTAGAAAATAGATGTTAAAAAAATGTCTAACTATGTAAAGATTTTATTATTTTTTCTATGCAGAGTTTTTTTTTTAATTTTCTATTAAAATCAATTCGTTCAAAACTCGAAACAAATAGAAATTTTGTAATAAATTTTACACAAAGAAAATTTTCGCTGACAAAAAAAACTAAATCTAAAAAACATTGTTGTTCATCATTGTCTCGTTTCTAAATATTTTTCGAATCAGTTGGGAGCGTTGCGGCAAGAAACAAAAGCTAAAACTCTTAAACACAATAAAATCAAATGTAAAAATATAAAATATTGTTGTTAAAGCACCGAAAATAACCTATTTGTTGTATTTTTTGACAACGGTATATGCGGAAATAAGCCTTAAAAGTTTTCTAAAAGTTGGAAATTGCAAAAAATTTAACAAAAAACATTTTAAGTTGTTAAAATTGCTTAAATTTTTAAAATTAAAAAATAGTTATGAAAAAAAATTTTTAACACAAAATAATTAGTTTTTAAGCTAAAGAAAACAAAATTTTACTAAGCAAAGTTTAGTAATTATTTGGACACCCTAAAATATTTATTTTAGAACTTTCCTTGTAATCGTATTTAAGCACACAAAATCAATAGAAGGAGCATCTAAAAGGAATTTCACTAAAGTTTTATTGAAACACATGTCTGTCATTAGAAATAAGCTTATTTAATAATGACTTTAATATTAAAGCCAAACAAATAGTATTAAAATAAAAAATAAAAACTTTTTTAAATGGTTATATATACACAATCAATTAGATATTATGAGCTGGAGCAAATATTTTGTATCCCGTATACTACTCTAATGTTACAGTTATATTTTTGACTGTAGTTTAGTATTAGGACTTAAATGAATAAGTATATGATCCAAACTTAATTATCGATTATAGTTCACAGTCTCGACAAAGTTTCATAGCTCTTACTATAGTCTATTGTTTCGTTCATTGAATATTTAATTAAAAGTTGGTTGCAGCTAAAAAAGGTGCCTTTTTGGAATTTTTTTTTATAAGTTTTATATCTGAAATTTGCGAGAGAAGAGAGAAAATTATGTTTTGTATATGGGGTTGACACCTGATAATCAATATGCCTTGGTCTTGACCATAGTGTGACTTCAACCTTGCCTATAGTGTCGGCTATAGTCTAGACTACAGTGTCGGCTTTAATCTAGTTCATGGTTTTATTTTTAGTTTAAATGAAAGTATACTTATATGGTTTTTAAAATAGTCTAGTCTACAAACTACAAATTATCCCACTAAGGGCTGCTGCCAAAAGCTAAATAAATAAATTTTGTAAAACAAATATTTTTTTTGCTATTTGGGTGTTGAAATTGTGGTTTACATTTTTTTATATTGTATAAAAATCCTTTTAATCTATATGTGGTTAAGCACTTGACTGAATGTCATGCCTTTGTGCGCTCTAATGCTACAATAAAAAAATAAAAAAAAAAAACACTTTACATAATGACATACTTCACTTAGCAAAAATATCCTCACACAACAAGGATGTCTGCGCTTCTCTCTTGACTGAAAATAATCTTATCTACAAGTAAATCCCTTTGTCTGTATCTCTAGGGTGTAGTGGGGATTTATTTTTATTTTCCCTTTTTTTAATAACCTGCCACAAATGACCTTTGTGGCAAAATAGGATAAAAACCACATTTGAAAACTTTTTTGTAGGTAAATATATATGGATGTGTGTATGTATGTATGTAGGGTACAGCAACTATGTTCATTTGTACATACAAGTTTTGTAGTAAGTTTGCATTTAATATCAACAAGTGAATTTAAAATCGACTTGTAGACGATTATTTTATGTTTAAAGGCACAAACTCCCAAAGTAAATGAAAAATAAAGCATAAATTCTGTATTTAAATTTTGGTTAAGCTTAAAAAGGTGTCATCAAGTATGCATTTTAAAATAAGTTTATAACAAGTTTTCTCTTAATAGATAATTTGTGGCCAAACGAAAAACTCGATTGTATTTTTAAGTTTAAGTGTTATGAAGATATGGCGATGGCAGACTGGTAAGCGAAAATAAGGTCAGCTGGGATATAGGGTTGCTGAAAAAAAAATGTCTGGAGATTCTCCAGACTAACACCTGTCTCTGAAGAACAAATGTTTTATGTGTCATTTGTTAGTTAGTTTTTATTATGTTTCTTTGTGTCCTTGTTTTTTTTTTGTGTAAGGATAAGCGTTGTTGGGAATGCAAATTGGTATATATGAGCTAGGCGTTAACCTCGCCCTTACAACCGGCCTTTAACATAAATAGTTTTCACAAAATCATTTCTAATAAAATGTGTTAATAAATTACGTTTTTAAATATATTTTTTATACATTTTATAAAAAATACTGAAAAAATAATAAATGATGTAAAATGTTTAAAGAAAATTTATTTAAAGAAAAGTTATTTCCTTTTTAAAAAAATTGATTTAGTTTTTATAAAACTTTTTTACTAGGAATCTTTACATAGATAATTTTCAATTAATTTGCAAAAATTGTTCATAAATTATAATGTTATTTTATTTTACCATTTGTTTATTTTTATCACTTTTTCAACATAAAACTTTTTGATACATTTTTTCTATTTACTTTTTCATAACTAAAATAAATTCTCATTATATTTTTATATATAAAAGTTTTATGTGCAACTTTAAAATTTTTAATTTTTCCGAAATTTTTTTTTTCATAAAGGTTTCTATTTGTTTTTAATAAAAACTAGGAGAGTGCTGCGACTTCGCACGGAAGTTATTTACTAATGAAAAAAATTAGAAATGCGTTTTGCAAAAATAGTAACCAAGTAGCCAAGGTAATATAGGAAAAATGAGAAGTGAATAGGAGGCAGTTTTATATTATTTTTAAATAAAGTAATCTTTTAAGTAAATTCGTTCATTAATTTCAAGATATCCGACACCCAAATATCTCAATTTATGTATTTTCTTATCATGGGCGGTGCCACACCCCTGCTCCGATCAAGGCAATTTTTGCTTGAGTAAGGAAAGTTATATTATAGTTAATGGCACAAAGTTTCAATACAAATATATAACAGAGTTGTATAGAAGGTGTCACGCTCCCTTTAATGTTTTTGTCGGCTTTGCCTAAAGATATCAAAGAGAGTTACGCTTAGTTCAAGATTACAGCTATTATAGCTTCTCAAATATCTTAAATAATATATTTCTTTGCATGGACATTGCCACACCCCCTGCTCCGATCTTGCCAATTTTTGGGCTGAATATGGAAATTGGCATTAAAATTAATCGTATTTAAATTTAATCCTACAACATTTTAAGACCATTGATATAACAGTGGGAGGTGCCATGCTTTCTGATCTTATCCTTAAAATTTTTGGCTCAAATAAGGAAAATGGTATAAGAGTTAATCGTACAAAATTTTGAGGCTACTGATGTAACAGTTCCAAAAATATGCGATAAAATGTATTTGATTTGTATGGGCGGTATCAAACCCCCTTATTCGATCCCAGCAAGTTTGGCCAGTTATTTCTTTTATATTTTAAATTTTAATAAACTTTATTTTTAAAAAAATGTTTCCAATTGTTTTTCCTTTTGTCTAAAACAGTTTTACATAGTTTTCTCTTTTTATTAAAATATTTCTTAAAATCATTTTCTCAATTATAGTTATAATTTTACGGCCTAGTAATGATTTTCCTTAAATTTTTTATTATTTTTCCATATATCTTACACCTAATAAATTTTCTATTTCTAAACTTTTTTCGTAAATAATTTTCTAATAATAATTTCTCAAAAAAAAATTTTTAAATATTCATTGATTAAAAAAAATTAAAGAAAAATTTTTCTTAAAAACTTTTAAAATTTGTTTAAATTGATTTTTGATAATTTTTGCTTTAATGTTTGAAACATTTTCATAAAAATATTCCTTAAAAATCTTTTACATTTTATCATTATTAAATTCTCTGTATCAATGAAGGTCTTAATAAAACCACTATTCAAGGATAAACACACTAATTAACTGGGAGCAAGTGACAGCAACAGCTCATAGAGAAAAAGTTTTCAAGTGAACAACTGTCACAAAACAAAATTGTGGTTAAAACAATAATATCTTGTGTCATGTGTACAAGTCATATTCAAGGTTTTCTCATAATTACCTGAACTTTGAGCAATTTACTGTTAAACACAGTTTGTATTAAAATCTACACCTACAAGTTTGTTGCAAACTAAGTAAAGTTTTTCCTAACAATATGATTTAAAATTCTGCCAGCCTCATTTTTGCTTTTCTATCTAAGCTTTGCAAGATGTCTTGTCAAGAGGTCTTCTTTAAATAGAATTCAATACAAACGAATTTCTAGGAGTTGAAAAAATCCTTCAAGTAGGATTAAAAGGAAGACAGACAAGCCATAGGCAAGAAAACTATTGAAAACTATTAAGTTAATTCTGTTGCAATTTAAAAAGGTTTTAAATAAAGTGCGTTAAAAAATGTTCAGAGAAAAAAGAAATCTACATTATCTACTAGAAAAAGAAAGTGCAAGTATTTAAGGAAAAACTCGAGATTGTCGTAAAAGGGGAATAATGTTTAACAAATATTGTTTCATAATTTCAATATAACTTTCATTTTTGCTTTATAATTTTTTCGCTTTTTTCCCAAACTTGTGTTTGAGGTATTTTATTATGTTCTTAAGGTTGCAAGATAGAATTTACCTTCTTGCAATTAATATTTATTGCCTGTAATCGATACTCACTTTCCTTGTAATCCTGAATCAAATATCTTACGCCATAACCAAACCTGGTTAATTTGTTTCTGCATATTTCCTTTGACTTTTTAATAATATTTCCATTTTTTCATGTTATTTAAATTTTTGCTTTCATTTTATTTTTGTAAAAATAAATTGCCTTTAGCTTCATTATTACTTGTTTAATTTTACATTAACAAACAGCAGGTAAAAAGTTGCAAAGAAAAAAATGCTTCAAAATTAACATGTTCGCGTTGGATTTTTACATGTGTGCACATACATATATACTTATGTATGTATGTATGTAGCAATAAAATAAGATTTAAAAAAATATGTTGACTTAAGCTTTTAATTATTCTCATTTATTAGTTATAAAAAGAGTTCTTTTTAAAGCAGAAAACTTTAAATGAACAACACTTTTTTATGTGACAGCTTTTTTAAGTGTTATCGGTTATTTTGGGGTTAGTGTGAAAAAAATACTCAGTGGTTTTCACCTACATTAGATGTTTTCCTTTGTCAATAAGCCACCATTACATTTCGGAATAGCCACAATTTGGTACGCTTAATGGGCTGTGTTCTTTCTAGTAGGTCGGTGCATTACAATCAATTTAGTGAAGGAAATATTTGACAAAGGATAAATTCAATGAACTGATCATCTCGCTCGTGCGATTCAATTATTAGATTATTTTCTCTAGGGATATGTTAAGTTGCTTATTAACACCAATAAACCAATAACAATTAAGAAGTTAAAAGCCAATATTTGAAGCTTTAATATAAAAATATAGCCTGATTTACTGCGAAAAGTGTGTAAAAAATGGAGCACCAGATAATGGTGCAGGTGCGCGCCAGCCGCGCTAACCTCAAACATTATTCCCAGCAAAAAATATGCGCTATGTATGTATACATATATATTGTCTTTACAAAGAGTTCCTATAAAGTAAGGCAGATTGCTAAAAAAAAAAAAAACTTACATTTTTATACATTGCCTTACAGTTGTCCATACTAGAAAGTGAGTAAAAAATTATTAATTTTATGACGAGAACCAAACACACAAACATAATAGATCAAAACTTTGGACGATGCAATAAAAAAGGGTCAAAAATATAGCAAAAGAAACAGGAAAAGCCCACGATTTCATAGCCTATTCACTGAGTATTGCGAAAAAATCCGGTCTATTACACTACAACTGACATTGGACTACATTATCGTAAAATTCATACTAATATTTAAGAGATAAACTATGGTTGTTCTTATATAAAAAACTGATTTAATTTAACAAATTGTTTAACCGGCTTCGTTTTTATGAAAATCTCAAATGGGCGTGACACGTTTATTACCATTTTTTATCCAGACAAATTTGACTTTGTGTAATTTATATTTATAAAATATTCGTAGTTAGACGTAAAGTGCCTACCACGAAAATAAAATAATGAATTTGTTTAATCTAACGATCTAAAGGAGCTTGAATTTTTAAAATTTGTCCAAGCTTATTTCAAAAGCAAAAATGAATGGATTGGAAATGGAGATCATTGTATCGTATACATACATATACGTATGTAGTAAGTTTGTTAACATTTATAGAGGGTAAATAAACGCAGTTGAGACATTGGCCCTAAAACATCCCATACAAACACAACAAGTTTTAAAATTTCTTAAGTTTTGTATTAATTAGTTTGCTATATATGCATTTTGTAAATATCAAAGTGATTGCGTTGCCAAATTTAATATTTTAAAAAAATTATACGTATTTGTTTGCAGTTGGTAATTTGATATTCCATTGTCTGGACAAAAACAAACATGTCTGTGTTATTGGACGTTAGAAGTAGTACCTATTTGATGTTTTGTTTGATAAACAAATCTTTGCTAAAATTTAAAATATTTTTCATATGTTCTTTAAAAAAACTTTATACAAATCAGATTACAATTAAATAAAAATTATATTTACTATTTATTAATAATGTTTTAATATAAAAAGTTTTTCCTAATAAAATAATAAAAAACACATTGTTACGGCCATCGATGCAATGCGGTCTTACCTTGCAACTAAATAAAGTTTAATTTTACTTTAAATTTAATTTTAAACACTTGTCTACTAATAAAAAAGATAAATATATAAAACTGATTTTTTGCTGTAACACTGGCAACCAAAGTATGTAAATCTATAATTAACTTAAGATATCCTGCTGCTTTTTCAAAAGGTGGCTTTTTGTTTTCTGCATATGTTAATGACATCATTTCTTATTTGTTTTAATTTCTATTAAATATGGTTTTCTAAATACATACATACATACATATGTTCATTTATTCTTAAGTTCTTATATTATTTTAAATTGTTCATATACGAGGTTATGGCAAAAAAGACTTGTTTACAAATGATTTCAAACTTGTAAATGACAAAATATTTTAATTAGAATAATTGTGGGGGAAAAAATTGAAAATTTTTCAATTACAAAAAGTCAGTTGGGAAAAAATAAAATGTTAAGCCTAACCAAAAAAAAAAACTAATTTTTATTAGTAACTAGCAGAGCGCCCCGGCTTCGCACGGAAGCTATTTACTAATGAAAAAATAGTAAGTAGCCAAGGTAATATAGGAAAAATGAGAAGTGAATAGAAGGTAATTTTTATATAATTTTTAAATAAAGTAATATTTTTAGCGAATTCCTTCATCTATTTAAAGATATCCGACTCCCAAATATCTTAATTTATGTATTTTCTTTTCATGGCACAGCCCTGCTCCGATGAAGGCAATTTTGCTTGAGTAAGAAAAGTTATATTATATTTAATGGTACAAAGTTTCAATACAAATATATAACAGATCTCAATATAATTTATTTGTGCTGTATAGTAGGTGCCACGCCAGCTCATATATTTTTGTCGGTTTTTGCTTAAATACGCTTATAGATATTAAAGTGAGTTACGCTAAGTTTAAGATGACAGCTATTATAGGCT
>NDXZ01023080.1:2794-16839 GCA_003055125.1 Paykullia maculata
TTATTAGGAAATAGGGTATGGTGACTGTCTGTCGCCTATACATATTTATATTTCCTACCACTTAATGAGTGAGATTAAAATTTACTTCAACAACTATTTCTTACTTTTTATTTTATATTTTTATTCTTTTTAATATCATAATATTAGTCGTTAGATAAATTTTTATTAAAGCCCACTGTATATATACATATAAACATCAATGCACATTTACATTTTATTGCATGTTTTAGTTTAGTTTTATTTATTTCTTTATATATTTCTCTCTATGGGACCAATATTTATTTTATTTATTCATTTTTTTTAAGTCAGCTAGTCAGTCGCATAAAAGGATAAATATTTATAACAGAACACAAACGTACATGCTTATTTAATCACATACATACACACAGTCATATACATATACACATATACATATGCAAACAAATGTACAAACTTTTATACATTTAATGACTACACATACAAACATACATGTGTTTTATGTGGTGAAGAATATAATATATGATTGCACTGCGTGCATTTGGGATGTGTTTTTATAGTGCTGCTATTTAAGTATGTATAATAGTTTTTACATGGTCTTATGTGTATAGGTTTCTTGCGTACAATGACATTTAGTGAAATTGCCAAAAAAAAACTTATATGTATATATATTTTTATATAAAGATAAGATAATGGCAAGCTTATTTAAAGCAAGTAAAAGTGATAAATTTGATTGCACCGAAACTTATATACCCTTCACAACGTGTAGGTATGTAATAAATAGTGTCTTGACGTATGCATGTTTGTATTTACTAATATGTCCAAAAGGATATTAAAATCTTAGAAAACTTAATTTTTTATAATAAAAATGTTCGTCCATTAGGTTTTCCGCCCAATCTTTGCCTTTTCTGGGCTAATAGTACACATTTTTTCAAATAACCCAAAAAGCATGACTTACAGACAAATACAAACATGTTTTCAGGTTATTCAGAAGCTGTAACATATACATTTTTATCTAAAAACAAGAAGTCGTGTTTTTTGCTTATATCCGGTGTTAGCCGGTTTTAAATGAATATAGCAAGTTTTTAATACCGCTTTTTTAGGGAATATTTTCAAAAGTTAAGAAATATTCAGAATATATAAGGTGGGCCAAAAGAAGTCATCCGGCCAAAAGAAGTCCGAAATCCGACAGGCGAATTGTTACGCAAAAAAATAGACACGATTATTCCGCGTTCTTGGCTTGTTCACTTGTATTCTACATCTGTCTAGTTCACAAATATCAAAACATTTGTCATTGGCCGCCATTAGCTGTCGGATGTTTTCTTTTGGCCCGGATGACTTCTTTTGGCCCACCTTGTATATATTGAATAAAGTCGCAAATGAAAATTGTAAAAATTACAAACAGAATGACAAGCTTATAAATACCCTTTCCACTTATGGTGAAGGGTATAGGAATATTAAAAAAAATAATAAAATAAATATTGCAATACTGATGTGTGAGTTAAAATTGAATTATGACTTAAGTTCGCCTAGTTTTTACTCCCAGCAAAATGAAGTAGATAATATCAAAAAGAATTGATATTTTATTTAATTCCTTTCCTGGTCCTTTTCTTTTACATACATACATATGTATAAAGATTTACTCGTAAACATTAAAAATTTCTAAAGCAATAGAAATTAAAAAAATCTTGTACGTTTTTCCTTATCAGCAAGAGTTCACTCTCGGTTGGACCCCAGTAAATACAAATTATTGCATTGTATTTTTTGCTGGGTTGTTTTGTAAATGTTAGTTTTCTTTTATGTGCTGAGTTTTGTCATGGGGTCAAGCTGTGACTGGTGCATTTTTATGAGACAATTTCGTAGTAAAAAGTTATGTCTTAGTTATAAATTTTGTTTTGATTTCTATTAATATGGCATTTAAAGATTTTTTTATAGATATTTGTACTAAAAAAGAATTGAGTTTTACTTTTTATAACTATAAACGTATATGGTGTTTCATTTGATTTAAGGATTGGAAAAGTTTTAGTACAACATTTTCTATATTTTAGAAGATAATAAAAGGGCATCAGAAATTCAAATGGTATTTGTTAATAACCATCTCTTTTTGAATTAATGAAGTAATAAAATTAAAGCTTTGTTTCTTAGAAAAATATTCAAACCCCATAAACTGATTTTAAATTTGTTAGAAACAACTAAAACGGGTTTTTTTATTCTGACCACATGTTAAACTAACTATTAAATGCAACCTGCAGTTGGGGATGTGATTACCATCAGTAATTACAAAAATTTTTAAAATAACAAACTGAATTTTTTTGTCTCATATGAATATACATATGTATGTATATAAAAATGCGGTTGTAACTTGACCAAGAAAAGCATCGTAAATTACAAACTGCCATATTTTCTGTATTAAACATGCTCTGCTAAATATTTTTAAATCAAAAAATTTATTAAATTAAATTGCATTTGTAATGCATCAAGATAGAAAAATGTAAATTTTTTTACTTTTTTATTTAATAAAAAGTTAAAATGTCGAATAAATTCTAAACTCACAGAATATCAGAGAGATAATAAAAGAGTAAAACATTTTAAATTAGCTTTTGTTTGGTTTTTAAACCTGTTTACCTATTTCAAATTATATTAAATTTTTTTAGTGCATTTAGAATCACTAGGACAAAACTGACATAGTTTTAGAGCATGAATCATTGATGTCCTTGTTATCTCATATTCAAAAGAAAGAAAAAGTGACACTTGTATGTATTAACTGTAATCTTGCGTTAAAAATTTGAGGTTGGATGATCCTAATAAAATAAATCTTTAAGGTTTTATTTCTAAATTGGCTTTAGTATGGTTTTAAAATTAAATTATTTGTGTCTGTCCATAAAAAATTGCTCACGTAGACGAATTACGTTTTTTGCACCTTTTAGCAGCCCTACAACGTAGTGTGTTAAGTCGGCTATTATGGTGCGGAAGTGATATTTTTAACTTTTTAAGAAAATAAGTTTTAATGAAAAACCTTTAAACACATACAATTGCCCAATGTACTCTACAGCAACTTGATTTTAATATAGTCCATTCTAGAGGTACGAAGAAATTTTTTTTATTAAATCATAAAAAGCTAATAAAATTATTAATGTGCGTATGTAGACTGAGACGGAATATTCATATTGATTTTTATTTGCAATTTTAAATACATAGTTTTGCAATATATTTCACAAACAATTAAAACAAAAGAGAATAAAGCACACAATAGACATAGCGATATTGATTGTTTGTGTATGAAAGTTTAATTAATTTTATACTTAATAAAGTTTTTGTGTCATATTAATGAAGTCATAAAAAAATATTATACGAATTAAACGGAATAAAATACGACATATAATATCATTTGTGAACAGATTTATACATACATACATACGTCTAATCTATATACATAAATATAAATGTAGATACAAACAAATACAGAATACCACATAACTACTTGTCCAAGATTTTCGTTTATGATATTGTCTTCGAATGTTTATCAAACATTTTTCGTGTAAACATTCGAAATTGATGATCAATTGCGAATCGAAAAAGATAAACTTGTAGCTATTTTGTTGCAAAACTTAATAAATTTTTATGGTTTGCAAAAAAGTTTTGAATTGATGTTTGAAACAAACATTAATAACGTTTAGAATAACTGATGTTTTAATAAACATTTTTGGTTCGATAATTCTATACTTAAGTGGGCCATATTAATTTTGCTAGTTCCCTTTTGTGTACTCACATAAAGAAAAAAATTGCAATGGCGTATTTAAGACATTCAAGCATTTAAAAAAAATTGTTTTGTGGTTTTCATTGTAGTTATTTTTGTTATTGTTTTGTTTTTGAACGATTTAAACGACATACCTGAAAACATGGACTTTGATATAAATCCTATTTATTGCTTGGTTGTATTTGTTTATTTAAAGATTTGGCATGTCGGCTTTTAGTTTGTTATCTTGTTACTCGCTTTTAGATTAAAACGTTTTTAAATAAATCACACTTTCGTTGTGATTTGCAGTTGCAGTTTTTGTTAATACTTTATGTTGATACAATATTTTTACAGTTTTACATTTATTGGAGTGTTTCAGTGTAGTTAGATATTTCTTTGTTTTATTTTTTAACAATAATATTTTATGGTTGCTGTTGCTATTTTTATATTAAATAACTGTTAGTTGCATGTTTCACTATGAATTCTTGAGAACTTCTTAATGACTTTCGTTATTTTTTAACTTTTTTTTATAGTTTTTTTAATAAAATTAAATTTTGTTTTTATATACCTGTTATTTATTTCAAAAAAAGAGTTATAAAAATTAGGTTTAACATATAATTAATTTTTTTATTTTTTTATTTATATTTTTTTTTGGGGTTTTTTTAATAGTAAAATTTTTTAATAATAAAAACAAACAAGAAATCGAACAGAAATGTAAAGTCAAATAATTATATGTTTTTTTAATGGAAGAATCTAACATTTGTAACAGTACCGGTTATAAGTTATGAATTGTTAATTTTTACCACAAAAACAAAAAAAAAAAAAATAAATAAAAATATTGGTAATCAAAAATTAAGCTAAAAAGTTCATGTAAAAATCTATAGAGATCGTTATATATGAAAAAGTTTAAGTGACGATGGTGTTATCATTTAAGCTTTTACTTAAGTAGCTTTTAAAAGTTGATCCTCTTTGTCACATATTTTACTAAGTATATTTATTGTTTTTAATAGTTGTTTTAAAAAGCACACATCTCGGAAAAAGCATAAACCCAATGTTGAGTATTTTTCCGTGTGACGTTACCCATAGATCGGAGGGAATTTGATGATATAAGTCTTGCTTCTACTTGTTGTATAGACAACTTATTAAAATGTATAATTATTGCTTTTTTAAGCAGGTTAATTAAAACAGAAACTTTTTTTAACGAAAATAGTTCCATTTTATAGTAAACTATTATTATTGGGACCTTAACCTTGAGAACGATTTCTACCCCTTTTTTATGTACTTACTTCAAGGGTGCATCATATTTTATATGTAATAAATAGTAAGGGCTAACGTTTAAGGTATACCTATACAATCAATGAATTATCTATAAGTAATAGTTTGGAAAAATATTTATTTATATGTTTTCAAATAGTTTTATTCCTTTGCTGTGACCTATATTTTGTAATAAACGCACACGCACATATAAATATATAATATCCCAGATGGCCACGTCTTCATGACCATAGTAAATGAGGATGTCCATAACAAAACGCAATAATTCCACTTTCTTAATTTTTCGTATTTTTGGCATATTATGCAGACTTGGAGTTAGTCAAAAATGAAAAAAATTTTAAAAATGGAATCATATAGGTGACATGTTGACCACAGATAAACAATCCGTTGAGCAAATTATTACTCAATTCTATGCGAAATAATACAAGACTATTACGATACTGTCGCTTATTGTGTCGTTGACTTCGTTATAATGAATAATTTTTTAAAGTTTCGTCGGTTAGAAGATAACATAAGCGGAATTGTATCCTATACCATCCTCAATGATCTTTCAATAAAATAAAAAGTATGAATATAAATTGTATAATTTTTTTCACCTTTTTTTATTATAACCGGTTTTAGTATTATCAAAAAATTAAACGATAAAAGAAAAATTATTTAAAATTTAAAATTTTTGTTTGAAATATATTTATTCAAAAGAAAATATTGTTCTCATTTTGTGGGCCAGGCAGTTAACTTTTACAAATAAAAATTGTTTGGATATAATAGAAAAATTAAATTAATTTGTTTGTTTTCTTTAATAAAATATAAAGTTTTCCGAATTTTTTCTTTGTATTTTACCGTTTTAGTTTATCGTTAGTTTGTTAACTGGGATGGCTGCTTGAACGTGTGTGCTTATATGTCTTTAAAAAGTGAAAAACATTTAAGTTTTATTCCCCCATTTTTTCTTCATTTGTTCATGTCTATTTGTTCATTTAAAATCACGTTATTTTCATTGTAGTTATATGCTTTTACTACGCTTTTCTACATAGTTTTTAAACCCACCACTGGAGTCGTTAAATATTTTATTGAGTTTCCATTTTTGTATAATTAATGTGAATATTGGCCTTAAAAAACATGAAGAATATTTATTCTAGATTCCTCTATATTCGTTAGTCCATTTGTTTGTTAAAAAAAAATGTGGCGTTACACTTAAGGGATTAAAATGTCTCTTAATTTTAGTTTTTGAATCAGATATAAATATGTAAGTGTAATTCACTTTATTTGAAAATTGAAAATTATAATAAAAATTTTAAAACAGGTACAATATAGTATTTTTTGTTTGCTCAATAAGAGTTTCGAAGGATTAATATAACAAAAGGTTGGAAAGACGAATACAAAACTTGTGCTGTAGTTTTTGTTCTCATCCAGGTTATACTAAGTATGTTCAGTTGCTTCCTTAAAAATGCTAATTATGCCAGAATAGTCTTGATACTATGAGTTATGGCTTGGATCAATATTTATAGTTAACAACTAAACTATTTTTTGAAGAACTTAAACCATGAATGAAATCCAATTAATTAGCTTCTAAAAAAGAATTTTGGCTTAACTACTGGTTGCGATCAATAAGCACAAGATAAATGCTTTGGTTTTTGGCCTACTTTCGGTCAGGTTACTACAAGTTTCGATAAGTTACTAAAAACCATTGGAAAATATAAATATTTCGAGTATCAGACAGTTTACAACTAATAAATTTATTTGTCTTGTCTAATTGAAAATTGTTTGCCAAAAGGTGTTATACTACATTTCCATATTTTTTTATTCTCTTTTTTTGACTCGTGAACTTTAGTATTAAAGCCACACAAATATAAATATATGTTTTGGCTTTACGTTACACATTTTTACATGAAAACTTTTATGTTTAGTCAAACTGGGTGTGACACTCACTATCTCCTTTAAGCTATCTTTCTTTTTTTTTTGTTTTTATATTTATTAACTTTTAAATACGGCTGTTTGTTTTTTCAGATTTTACTTTAGCGTTGGCTTTTAAAAAAATAACAGATTTTTCATTCAATAAGTGATGGTGGCTGGTAGAGCAGAATATGGTATTTTAGTTTGTTTTTTTTTCAACATTTTTCAAGTGGCTGCTCATAATTGAGATCGAATAATAGAATGGAAGAAAAAATTAGGATACATTTTTTATATCTTTAAAATAGTAAAAAGCACGAAGAACATTGCAATTGCTAAGTTGCAACGTGCTTTGAATAACAAATTTTTACCCCAAAATGTTTACAAATTTTATTTACAAAACATAAGGACTTGCAATAAACGAAATTAAGGAAAAATCTAAATGTGAAATTTAAAAATATTGTTCGGAGTTGTGTATTAATTTAAAAACTTTAGTTTGTTTTTTCTGAGCCCTTATTTTAAATTATTTTCTATATAAACTTAAAAGGCTTTAGCACGATTTCAAATAAAATTATTTATATTATAAAAACTTTAAAATAAATTTTGGTCAAACATTGAATCCAAAGAAAAAAGTAATTAAACAATAGAATATGAACAATGAACATAAAACAAAATATGTTAAATCAAATAAAAGGATTTTATTTTATTGCATGAATTTGTACAAAAAAAAGAAGAAATATTATTTCTCTGTTCTTTTGTTCGTCTGTGTAGCCAAATGAAACTTTTATTTTCCGGCAAATTGTACGTGCAATAAATGTGGTTTGTACAAGAAAATTACAATTAAATCAAAAACTGGTTTTCTGTATTTATTGCTCTTCTACATGTTTGAAAGTTCAATAAAAAAAGGAAGAAAAAACAATTTATTTGTTTTGTACCCTTAGTTTAAAATAGCTTTCAGTCACTTTCCATGATTAAACTTTTCAACACTCTCATGCCTAATTTACCAATTTATTTATTTATTTATAGGTTTTTATTCCTGATTAAGATTCCAAATGTTTTAAATTTAAAAAGGAAAGATAAAGATGGTTTTAAGGTTAAATTTATTTGTATGAGTTTCAGATTTAACACAACACAATTTGTAATAAATTTTGAGAGTAATGTGATGATGATGATGATTGTGGGCGTATTTCACTATACCTATGCAGAATAAATTAGTTAACTTTTATATAATTGTTATTATTCCACTATATATAAGAAACATGAACATGCATTAAGTTTATAGAAAGATAGGAAGTGCTCGTATAATTGTGAATATGCAGACCCTTAAGAGGTTTGATTGTATAATGTTTTGCTTGATATAAGCTTTAACTCTGAATAACCAAAATAAACTAATTGTAATATTTTACTACTTAATACTTGCTTTTATTGAAAAATATCATATATTGTATGATTTTATTTCATATGTTTTGGACATTTTCATTGTATATAACTTTTACTTATCGTCTGTTGTTATAAAACGTTTACCAATCGATACATATGTAGATACGACCGATTAAATAGAAACTTTTTATGTGCAACTTATTTATTTTAATACACAATAAACGATACAATATGAGGTTATGAATAAAACAAAATTTACGGTAAGGATTTATGCCCATTCTTTTAAATAACTTTATTTGCCATTCCAGTCCTATTTGAAACAATTGATTTTTAAAAGCCAAATCTATATTTGGTTATAATCATATCTTACCTACATTACAACATACTGCCGCATATTTTTTTATTCATGCGCACACATTTTCTTACATTATGGTATTTAATTTTATTTTCTTTGTTAAACTATCTATTCTATTCTGCAAATTGTGTCTTCTTAGGTTGCTTTAAATAAACAGAACACAGATTATACAGTACCGTGAATTTTTAAAGGAGTTTCATAGAATGTGTTTTATTTTCCATACAAAAATAAAATCGATTTTCGTAAAATCAAAAAACACACATACAGACAGACACCAGCAGTTAAATTCAAAATAAAAATCATTCATTAGTTTTACGTTCACGATCATTTAGGTTCAGAAACAAAAACAAAATTATAAAATTATTTTTTTATTTAAAAAATTATTTTTGTAAGTTTTATTGTACCTACACACAGAGAAAAAATGTGGTTGAATATGTTCACGGTAATATGATTACAGAATATTAACTATGATCACTGTAATCGTTTTATGATTGTTGTAGTTAATTTTGGGAGAGTAACTGTACAGCAACCATAAATATGATAACCATAATTTATAATTTAATAGAAACATATTTATGATTATCCGTAATCAAGTTTACAGTTCAAATATATAATGATTCTAGCAACCATATATATTATATAGGTATTGGCATAAAACATGACTACAACCAAAATATGTTTGTTAAAATCATGAATATGGTTGCAGTGACAATAGTATTTTTATAATATTTTGTGATCACAATCCGTGACCATACTCAGCCATGTTTTTTTTGCGTGTACGCTATCCCATATGTTTTTTATTTGTCTAATGACGCCCAATATACTTTTGGGGCTTCCAAACAACAAGTTCTAAAGTATTCGTTTATATACATGAAAAACACATTTTTTTAAGCTTTCATATAATAACTTATGTCTAAAAATATTTCCAAACTCTGGAGTTTTCCTTTAATTCTTCTGACTTTATAATCTGTTTCTCTTCTGCACCTATAATCTTATTTTCAATAAATCACTTTGCCACTTTCGCATAAGCCTTACAAAGATGGTTATGAAATAAATTATTGCTCAGCACAATTGAAATATAAATTAGGAAGGAGGTAACCTACTCGGAGTAAGAAAAATATATGATTATCATTTTTAAATGTTGCAATTGAGCTGACATAGTTTCTATACAACGACCCAACCAGTTAACCAACCAAGTCTTCCATATTTAATGCAAGTGGTTAAGAAATGGAAAGAAAATCAAATAAATTTGCACAAATTGATGGCAAAACTAAACTAAAAGTTTAGTGCAGTTTTTAACATTTTATTCACAAGTTCTCTGTGTGAGTGTGTGTTTGCAAAAAAAAAAGGATAAATAAAATTTATGCATTTTTGCTTTAACTTAAGAAAATTTCCGTGGTTATAGAGCAGAGTATTCAAATCTTTTTTCTATAAACCCTAGAGTTTTTTTTATAGGTTCGCTTTTAGTGAAAACGAAGAATAAGAAACAATTCCTATTTAATTTAGAAAAAAAGTACTGAAGTCTAGAGAAATTAGTTGTTGTTGTTTATTTTCTTAAAAAATATACCAGCAAAATCTTTTCCTGTTTACTAATTTAAATAATAATTATATTGGAAATGTTATAGCTGGCAGTTATTTGTATGAATAGTTTTTTATCTTTTTCTGATTTTTGCATGAACTCCAATGAACCACGTCAACAACTGTGACATTTATCAACCAGCAACAAAAAATAGATTTTTTTTCAAAGAAGTAATAAAAATAAGTAGGTATTAAGGACATAACCAGCAAGTAATTTTTCTTTGTTTATGGTAATAGCCTTTTATCATATAACGTTAAGATGACGACCACCTATTAAAAAAGAAAAAAATCTAAAAGTGGAATGTTTATTAATTCCATTAAAGGCAGATTTTCTGCAACAATTTTCTTTTGATTTTTTAAAGATTTTTTTTATTTCATATTCAAAAACTTTCCAAAAAAAACTAGGAAGAATTATTTAAATGAAGCTGAAATTAAGCTAATTTTATGTTACGCTCAATAAAATTTGTCTAAAATTTTTGTTTATGCTTTCCCTGTAATTAATGTCAAAATAAATTATCTTACTTGGGTTTTCTGGTGTATTTTATGGCTGAATTCATTTTCGTTTTAAATTATGATTTTAATTTGCTTGGCAAAAAATTTTTTTTTTAATTTTCCTAAAATTTAAAAAAACTAAAATTTATGTAAACGTAGACACAAATAAATTGAAAAAAAAAACAATTAAGAAAGACTATAAATAATATTTAAAATCAATATTGAGGTTGTACCAAGTGAATATGAATGACAATTTTTCATAGCCTTAAGGCAAATTTGTCAAATATTTTAAGAAAAAACCCAAAACTTCTTCTAAGTAAGAGTAGCTTTAAAAAATTATATGCTAAAATGGTGGTAGCGCTTTTTTGGACAAATATTTGGCTTATGTGACTGTAGCTTTAGTTTTAAAGCAGTTGTTTTTGTTAATTTTTTTTAATAGTTTTGTTATAAATGTAAGTATATGGTTTGAATACTGTTGGTTTACTTTTATGTATTTTCCCTTTGTGTTGCTTTTAAAATGACATTGATGTTTAGCGTTTATAACGAATATAATAAAAATTCTGATCGAAAATCAATAAATAAGCGAAGAAACAAACAAAGAATCAACTTAAATTGACTTAAAGGCACAAAAATGTATAAACACACATTTTTACAAACAAACATATAAATAAATTTAATAAAAAACTAAATCAAAAGGCATGACGTTATGTCAAGCACTATGGGATTATAGTATTACAAATTAATGTTAAAAATTTTATTTGTTGTAAAATTAATTAAATCATTTTTAAAATATGGCACTGGTTGGTATTAATATTTTATAAATTTTATTGTTTGTTGTTAGATAACAAGCTGTCTATATGCTGCATTTCACTGGTTGCTTAGACCAGATCATCAGTAGACTTTGAAATTTATTCATTGAAAAAATTCAAAGATGTTGTATGTATAAATAAAAATTCAAATATTAAATGAGAATTTTTACAAATCCAAAAAACATTCAAAAATTTCTTCAAGAAACTAACAAACCATTTTTCATATGAATGTGTTTTGTTTTTCTTTTTCCCTTATACAATTGTCTAGCCTTTGGTTAACACTAAATGTATATGTAAGGGCAATTGAAAAACAAACCTCTTTATTTAATAGCAAAAAAATATTTATTTGTCGCATTAACATTATTGTTTTAAATTTTATTGTTTGTTGTTAGATTACAAGCTGTCTTTATGCTGCATTTCACTGGTTGCTTGTAATCTAACAACAAACAATAAAATTTAAAACAATAATGTCAATACGACAAATAAATATTTTCTTGCTATTAATATTTTATATTGAGAATTATTTACGTCAAAAACATTTACCAGAATAATAAACTTCTATATATGTGTCTTGTAAAATTGTACTGCCCTCATAGGAGTAAGTTTCGTTAGAAAAAAAACAATCTCTAATTTACCTCTTACTTATTTAAGCAAATCTATGATTAAACCTGTTTACAATGAAGTAACCTTTAATTGTATATGATTCTAATTTTGAAAATGTGTTTGCTTTTAGTAGCTAAACAAAAATTTTTATGGTTTCTTTACTAAACTTTCAACTGCCCGTGTTTACAGTTCAACAGTTTTGTTTTTATTTTTCGGAAATGACCCACTGTGCCTTAATCGAAATGATATAAGTATGTCAATATGTACGTTGTAGTATTAAATGTTGAAGGCAATTTCCATATACTATAGTAGGGGCAGTTGCCTGAATATGGTTTATGGTCAGGCCAGTCAACATTTCTAGTATACGTTTGTTTGTCTGCAAACGTCTACATTTTAATGTTAGAATGTGCATGTCTCTTTATTTTTTTCTTTTAACAATTATTGACTAATGTCTAAACGACGTCATAGTTTGATATCATTAAATCAACGAATACGTAGAATATAGTTAAGTTTGTGTTTGGTTTTACCTCTTATCATTTAATATCTTTGCTGCATGTCAAAGTTTTTATATTTCTTTGTCTTCTAACACTTCTCTATTTATTTCCAGTGTATCCTCCTAAGGTTTTTATATTTTTTAATACAGTTTTTTTCTTATGATTACCTTTGTTGTAAAAAACGGCATCGGACAAAGATAAATATTAGTGTGAAAGAAAAGAAAATTAAATAAAGACGTACAAAAAGACTTAAAAGAAGAACAATTATCCAATAATCAGACATTTTATATAAAATGTTACATATGAGAAGAACCACAATACTTTGTATAATTATAAATAGAAAAGAAATTGTACAAACTAACATATGTATATACGAATATGTACACTGTTTGTAAATACACCAGCACCTGTTTCTACAAGGTTGATTAAAAATTAACACGATCGTAAACAAATTATCAATATATTCAAACGTTTTTTTTATGTATTTTTAATGGACAAAATTAATCATTAAGGGATTTTGATTGAAAAAAAAATTCTGCCAGCCCAGTCAAAAGGCAAATAAATTGGAAAATACTTATCTGGAAAACAATAAACAAATTTGGTGTAAAATTCAAATAACAACTGAAATTATGTGCGGCTTGATTCGAGTAGTTGTACAAAAACACGATAAAATTAAAAGACAAAACATCAAAAGCAAATAAATAAACTGATACAGAAATTGTCGTTGGCCAATGAATGTAGTTAACAGAAACCAACACCGAATCAAGCTCGATCCCCATACAATTTTTATGTCACTGCAATATAAAAGTCTAGCCTAAGTTACAAGGATTTAAAATATATAATGGCATTACGAACGAAATGACAAATTTATATATACTCTTTATCACAGCTGGTGGTGGCGAACGTTATGAGGAAATAGCTTGATACAATACTTTATTTTGCTTAAGTTTTTTTTTTATGTTTCTTTAAGATGTAAATGCCGTAAACTTTAGTTGCGTTTTTATTGCCTTTAAAAAAACTGTAAATTTCTTTATTTTCTATGTTCATATGTACATTTGTATATGGGCATATGTATCTAATTTTTATTATGCCGAATATTAAATGGAGAAAATTTGCCTTAATTTTCCAAATATTTTTTTTTTGTAAACTTTTAAGGGCGTTAATTTATTAGGTATTTTCTTTTGTCTGTTTTGGAAGCGATGAGGTGAGATGTGTTAGAACAGGAATAGGTGTAGTACATGCAAATAATATTATATACATACATATGTATGCATTGCTTTTTTGTTGGTGCTTTACAATCAACACAAGAATTAAACAATGAGTATGAAAAAAAGGCAACGAGCCAAGAATTTATATGTCTCTAAATAATGTTGGGTATTTATTGTTGATGATATTGTCTCTTGATTTTTGTTTTTGTGTTACAAAAATAATAAATATTTGATTAGTTTTCCAGCATAATT
>NDXZ01023099.1:0-10264 GCA_003055125.1 Paykullia maculata
TGTTTTTTTTTTTATCATATTTTGCTTAAAGTATTATCGTCTGCTCTCAATATCCATTTAACATTGCATTGTTTGTCCGTTGATATTCGTTTGTGTTGCAGTTGCATGATTCAAAATGTATAAATACCAAGTACTATTGTACTGATTTAATGTGTCTCTTCAGTTGCTGTCCATCGTTTATAAAATGTTGAAGTAAAAAAAAATAAAGTAATATAAAAACAGAAAAAAAAGACAATGATTTTTATTGAAATTTATTGTTATGAGCTGGAGTTTTATGTTGTATTAAATATTTAGAAAAATATCAAGAAAAAGAAGTAATCACAAAAAGAAAACGTCACACAGACAAAACTCCTTATATAAACAGAGAACAAAACTGTTTAAAAAATACCTTTAAACCTGAAGTTAGAGAAAATTTATAATTTATATAATTTTATTTCATATAATTTTTAACATAAATTTAATTTTTTATAAGAAGCATTAAGGATTTATTTTTCGATATAATCTTTTAAAAAAAGTTTATTTTTACAAAAACTCCTTAAGCCAGCGGAATCATACAAACATATACATACATATGTACATATATTTAGTTCCTTAAAAAATCTAATTTTTTCAAATTAATGATTTCTATCTGACAATTTATTTGATATATAAATCGAAAAAGGTTTTATGAAAAACTGTTTGTAAAAACTTCTAAATTATTCTAGGTTTACATTTCAATAACTACTGGATAATAATTAAAAAAAGAGAGTGTAAAAACCTAATTATATGATAATCGTTAAACATCTAAAGAAAGACGCATTTTTTAACACTTCGATTAGTTTAAAATTCAAATAAGGAACAAAGTTTGATTTGGGCAAGTCTGACCTCTGTAACGGTTTACGTTACAAAATAGGAAATATAAAACAATTTTTTTTGTACACAACCATCATTTGTGGATTTAATGCACACTGTTGCTATTATGTAAGTATTAGCAATTAATAATTTACTTTGTTATTTATCGACTCACAGTTACGCACACTTTCGAACAAAATCTGTTTTCTCACAAGCTGTCACCGGAAATAAAAAAATAAAATATTTAATAAAGAATTTTCCTAAGAATTTTTTTTCTGTAAATAGATAAATTGGTACATGTGTCTTTTTAAAGTGGTATTTCTAGCTTCACTTTAACATCATGATATTCATGGGTTTGTGATTGTACATGCTTAAAAACGTGATGTCAACTTGCGTGAAAATCTACTTGTATTTGTGGCCTAAGGACACTTTGGTACAGAAATTGAAAAATCATGCTTCTTCATTACGAATAATGATTTCTGCTAATTTCTTAAATAAAAAGTTAAGACAAATTTTGATCATGATATATGACCATAGTATGTGATAATAATATTCTGCGAAAACTACATATAGAGTGCTGAATTAACAAGACAAGAGCCATAATTTCTATATAACAAAAAACGCTAAAGTTTTTAAAGTAAGATTTTTTTCTCTTTCAGTTAGAATAAAAAACGTTTTATAGAAATCGTGTGTCGTGTTTGTCTGTTGTTTCAAAACAAATGTTTTTATTACCCCAAAGTCCTACTTATTGGTTAAGTGTTAATGGACAGCCAAAAAAAAAAATAATATCATTTAATGTTATTTTCTGAAGAAAGACATATTTAAATCCAAGTAAATGCATATTTTTTTATATTACGATCCTTAAGCTTTGTTCCATTATAAAATTATATTCTGATGAGTTGCGATATTTTCAAGATGTTTTATACAACACGAAGCAGCTTCCTGAGAACGCCTTGATACAATTTTTTCGAAGATATATGCCAAAATTATATATATATGTTTATAGTCACGCACGAATTATGCATGAAGCAGTTTTATTACTTAATCAATTTGCTTAATCAGGTTTTATGATAAGAATTTTACAAAAACACCATTTCAATTATTATGCACATACATAAATAGTTTATTATACATAAATTATTTAACAATTAGTTATTTCTAGTAGCTGCTTTTATATCTAAATACATAAGCCATCATTAGTCGAAAAATCCCAGTAAAATAAAAAAATATATTTTTTATAAAACACCTGATCTTGTGCAATCTACGTTTACATTTAATTTCTTTATCCAATTTGTTTTGTTTTTTTTTCCTTTGCATATATTTGTGTTATTATGTTTCTCATTGTTTACTTATTATTTTCACAATTGTATTGTTGTATTGTAGTTTACTTATTTGTATTGTATAGTTGCAATACATTGTATGTTGCTACTGCTGTATACGTAACTGGTATTTTTAGTAGTTGCACCTTTATGACCATTCTTATAGTACCGAAAAAAAAAACACAAAACACAAAACGATGTATATTTAACAATGATAGTAGCAGTTGGCAATAACATTTATTTAATTGTTTTTTTCACTTTCTTGCTATTCATAACAATAATGGCAATGGTTACGTTACATTTCTACTCTTTTCAGTTTTTTGGTTTGGTCTTTAATTTTAGTACTCGTTTTATTTGCTGTTGTTTAAAACAAAGATACATATTTTTATTAAGGCAAGTAGTGGTACTTATTAAAGTTATTTATGGCATAGTTTAAATTTAGTAAAGTGTTTACTTACCTAAGTAAAGGAAATATTATCTTAAGGTACTTTAAAAATGGCTTAAAATAAGATTATGTTTACAAGAAGTAAAACAATTTTTAATTACATTAAATCTAAGTGTTAGATAAAATATATTAATTTGTTAACTGTGAACTTAAAAAAAATCAGTTTCGCTTATCTAAAGCAATTTTGTATAGAATGACTTACTATAGGTACTTCCTATTGACCTAATGACACTTTTGCCGAAAGTATAACATTTTAGAGTCATTGGAAAAAAATTTGTTTTAAGGAATCTTGTGAATTTAAATTCATCATTTTTTTAATGTTTAAAAAGAAGTTTTAGTAGCAAATTTTTTTGGAAGTTCCTTATACTAAAAATCTATTACACAAAAACTAACTAAATTTCTAAATTTATTTTGAGACATTTTTCATATTTATAAGTGTAAATGTGTAAACATTTGACGACCACAGGTAAAAATGAAAGCCCAAATTTCTTTAATTGTCTAATAAGAAATAAATTAAAAATGTGTTTAATTTATTTTTAACCCTACGGTCAATGACCGGGCACTCGGGTAACTTTTTAAACTTAATAATGCTCGCAATTCTATAATAATCAAATACAAAAAATAAAGATATTGCAATAAAACTTTAGTTCTTCGCAATTAAGGTATTTATTAACATTAAAAAAACAAACAAAAAATAATACTACACTAATACTATTTAATTAGATCAATGTGTAAAACATTCGTCACCTACGCCAGTCAATGACCGGGTACCCCAGTATCCGTACAGTTAGTGTGCTGGTTTGAATAAAGTTTTTGTAGCTCCCATAGGTCAACCAGAATTGTATGTGAAATTAAGTTTTTGGAAATATTACCGGAAAAAATGATATTGAAAACTAGCAATATCCATTAATAACTGGCTGAAATATAAGCAAAAAAAGACAACCACCTTTTTTTTTGGACACAAAAAAAATTAATATTTTGCAGCTTTTGGATAATATATAGACATTTGAATAAAATTGAACTAATTGAGCATTTTATTTGTGCATTTTTATGTGATATGATATTAACATGGTTCAATAAACGGATTAACACAACAAAGTTTATTTCAAAAATTTTAAAAAATATTCAATGCGAAAACAATATATTTAATATTAAGGTACAAAGAAGTACACAGAGGTAATAAGGTACCCGGTCATTGACTAAAGTATATATATTTGGTCATTGGCCGTATGGTTAAAAGCGAATAGAAAAATTAATTATTTGATAAAAAAAAATGTTTCAAAATCAATGCAGTACATGCATGTTGGTGTGGTATACAAATACAAAATCAAACCAATGGTGTACGGCTTAAAAAAGTATGCCACATTAATTACAATCAAGTTTTCTGTAAAAAGATTAAAAGAATAATAACACTAGTTTACAGTTCATTTGTTGCTGGTAAATTTTTAACTGTTGCTGACTACATATGTATGTCACACAGATTGCAAATATATAAGTAGAATATTTTTATCAGCTTTAATTTTCGAGATATAGCTTTATGTCAAAATTGAAGGCAGTTGCATGACATATGTAAGTATAACTGGATAATGTTTTTTTCTATTCAACTAAAACTAAAATTCAAAACTTGACAACAAAATTATCTCAAAGCTGTGCAAATATGGTTTTTAAATTTGCTAGGTAGTTTAAGAGATACCGGAAAACTTGTGACGAACAAAATCACTTTTTATGCAAAATTTTGGAATTTTTTTTTTTTTTTAAATTAGCAAGAAATTAATATGCAACGAAGAAGTTTTTGTTTGGTCCACTTGCACATAGTGAAATATATTTTAAGCAAACAGAGTTATTTTTTTAAAAATTGGTGTACAATTTTAGATTTAATCCGAAATTTTGTAATAGATTTCATTCTAAAAAACGACAAGTCTTGGGATCCTAATTGTGTTGTTGGAAATCATTTTGTTTAAAATATATTTCATATCAATTTGTTTAAAATATATTTAACTATATACTACTGGTCGAAAAAAAATTTCTTTGTTGCATGTTTTTTCTATGAACTTTTTACGGCGGAAGTTTTCCGATATCTCTAAAACTGCTAAAAAAAAAATTTAAAAATGATATTAACATATCCTCAAGACAATTTTGTTGTCAAATTTCGGACTTTTGTTTCAGTTGAATAGAAAAAAACGTTCTCCAGTTATACCAACGTACGTATCCAGCATTTGTTCTTAAGATTTAAAAATATTTGATTTATATTTAAATAGTTTTTTATTTTTATTTTGGTTATTTTCATGCAAGATAAGCCAATGTTTATTGGTTTACAAAATTAACTTTTTAAGCTTAAGAAATGTATTTATTTAAAATTTTTTAAGAAGCTACATTAATTATAAAACTATAATATACGAAAATTGAATACAAAAGACCTTAATATTCTTTTTATACCTGAACTTTTTTGAGTGTTTTAAACCAATTAATAGGAATCAGGCAAACTTATCACATCTTATATTGATTTAATTTTTAAATTTCCATAGTTTATTTATTTCTTATAAGTTTTATTTTTTAATGCTCTCTTGTCAGACAGATATTCAATTAATTATTAATTTTTCATCACATATACAAATATTTTTTTCAGTATAAATTCTCTAGATTGTCCTGTGTGTCTCTTTTTTTTAATGTCAATAAAATTAATTAAAAGTTAATATTAACAACATTTCTTAATTTGGTCAATGGTTGGGTAGTCAACCGCACTATATTTGCTTCAGCACGAAATGTTTTTTAATTGAATATTAAAGTTGAAAATGAAAATATTAAGAAACACAAACTACGCCGATGTTCACTTTGATAAAGTTGTTAATTCTGTTGAGTCTTTCGTACGTATATTTTAAAAGTTTAATTTGTACCCTTTTTCAACAAAAATGTCATATATTGATTTTAATGGTATTTTATTAAACGTTTATATGTAAGTGCTTTTAAGTGAAAACACATGTATGTGTTTGCATATTTACCATACATACTGCATACGAATGTTTTATGGCAATGACACACAACAGACGTGTGTTACCAATGGCAGCAGTTAACTTTTATTTTTGTATGGCTACATATATATATAAGTTTTTAATAAAAAAAACACTCTTTACGAGAATAAATATAAATGAAAACAGCAAAAGAGAAAAAACAACTGTCGTTAGTGGCTGGTTTAAAAGTATGTGTAAAACACAAATTAAAAACAAAAAAGAAAGTGAAAATGATCAATTTTGTCCACTACTTGGGATATAGGAAATAAATTTGTATCACAGGTAAAAAATAATTTAAATGTCTGCTTCTATATTATTCTCTTTATTCCTTAACTTTTATTTAAAATTGTACTCAGGGTATAGAATTTTTGGTTAAAGTATTTAAGGAAAACGGCTGTTTGATAATAAGTTTTGATGTGAGTATAAATTTATTTAGAAACCACTAAATTATGGTATTTAGTGGTTGCGACTTGATCGTTAACTGTTTTTTTTAATTTTTCCTACAACTTTTTAATAGCTCCGCTGTTTGTCTTCTGCAAGAAATATGTCTAAAGTAAAAGTTTTTACTAGTATAACCTTATAATATATTTCAGTCAGTTTTTTGTATAAAATTCTTCTATAATTAAAACATTTACAGGGAATTTAGTGGTTAAATAAAAATCCACTTTAATACCGCCATACAACCACAGCCCAAAGATTTCAATACTTTTTCAGTCTGCTTACTTAATTGACCTTTTTAACGCTGTAGGTTTCCCTTTTATAAAATTTTAGTGGTTTGGTTAAAATATTTCAGTTCATTTACCATTCGAGGGTGAACGTATATTCGTGTGCTATATTTTAGCCGTTATTATGTCTCACATTTAGCTATATCTTTTAATACCATAAATAG
Source organism: Paykullia maculata (assembly GCA_003055125.1). Classification (NCBI taxonomy): domain Eukaryota; kingdom Metazoa; phylum Arthropoda; class Insecta; order Diptera; family Rhinophoridae; genus Paykullia; species Paykullia maculata. Next base: position 6,493 of record NDXZ01023099.1, read on the forward strand.
AAAGAGTTTATAACATTTGTGAGACAATTGTTATACAAAAAATATAATGTCACTTTTATTATAAGGCTCTATGTTCCAAAGAAGTCTATGTTGATTATCATAACGTACATCATCTGCCTTATAATTAGCCTTTAAATCGACTAATCGATGTCTGTTCATCTACCCATATTTTTGTCAATGAATTTCTTACGGCCAAAGTACATTTTACAATTTTGAATTTGTACACAGAAGAAGTTTTCTAGATTGCTAATACAACAGATTTTTTGAGTGTTTTATTTTAAAACAGTCATAGTAATACTACCAATAGGCTTTATTAATGTTTAGCTTATCAATTTTTATTTTGATGTGATGTATTATATACTGGCACTTGTTAGTCTTTAACCATGCTTCATCTCCATAAGGAAGTGTGAATTTTGTTAATGCACTGAATATGTGAATATTTGTTTTCTTTGAGATTTGGCATGACCACCACGTTACACGCAAAGGGTCAAAGGCGGTTATTGCCTTTTTAACCTTTAACCTATGTTTTGTTCCACAATGATAGCCATTATATTATGCATTGCAAGTAACAGAATGGGTTAACAAAGTATATATGTTATTCTTGTATTAACGTATGGCCCTTCACAGACGAGAACAATATTTAGTCGAACAAAATTAGTTTACCGGCAAGAGAGGCGAAGAGAAAACTATTTTTTGGCGTAATTTTTCAACCAGCTACAATCTCGCATTACCAGCACAAACCAATACATTCAGTAGAACTGAACACGGTTCTATACAAAAGTCACTAATACAGACAAAGCTGTGTATACGTATACATATTACGCCTGTTAATATTGATCCCGTGTGTGCTTAAAAAGTCCAAAAATTGTTCGACTAAATATTTTTCTCGTCTGTGAAGGGTCTGTAACTGTAACTTAATTTGTTGATTTGCATTAAAGGGGTTTTTCCAATATTTATCTCTTTTTCAACTTCTTTGCACAGAGTTTCTAGCCTGTTTACTTTGCTTTGCATTTTGTTGAAGTTTTGATACTTAAGGAAAAGATCGTATATTTCGCGTATAGAATTTTGACATAACTTCGCTTAACACAACCGTGAACAAAAAAGGGATTAAGGAAAAACTTGTTTTACTCCTGCAAGTGTCTTATAGGGTTAACTTATAGCAAAATTGTTGTGTGGTATTGTTTTACAGACTCTTATAATCTTTATCATAATTGTCGGCGCACCTTTTGCTTATATTGCACTCTATAGAATCAAAAGATTTTTAAATTTATTAAAAGCTAAGTAAAGCGGTATACCCCGGAATATCTAGGTCTAATCAACACAGTTGCAAAAAAGATGGAAATCAGTTTGTTTATTATGGAGTAACTATTGCAAAAATCACATATATGTTCATGAAACTATATTTTATAATGATTTAGTTTTTCCCCATGAAAGTCTTCAAAAAGTCTCTAATTTTAAATAATATGTTTATTTTTTTCTTTTTTTTTCACAAATTATTTACTCAAGCTTAAGGTTTTGAGTAAATAATTTGTGAAAAGAACATCAAAAAGGTCAAAAACTAGAAAAATATATAATTTGTTTATTTAATATGCAAGATTTCTATTAGATTTATACTTCAAAAGTTAATCTGTGTATCTTGGATTCTTGTTTTTATTGATATGTAATGGTCACATTTAATATGTTTCACATTAACAACAATGACTGATGGCTTTTTTTAAAAGTTCAAGAATGAGCATTTAAATTAATCGCATATTGTTAAATCAGATTTTAAGAAAATTGTAAACTAATAACAATTATTTCGATATGTCTTGTATTTTTATACACTTTCAATCATTTAAAAAAATAGTTCAATCTTATTCACAGACTCATTTCACAGAACAATACATCAGTCATCATGTATGTATGGGACAAACTCAAACATTTTCCGTAAGTCCACTTATTTGTTGTTTTTTATACTTTCTTACGTAAAACCTTAGTTTCAGCGTATTTAATTTTCTTTCCTCTCTTTTTTTAAGGCAACAACAAAAAAAACTTGTTGAAGAAAAGCAGGATGAAAGAAAGTGTGACAATGATTAATGACCTTCGAAATCCTGTGTGCGTAATTGTGTAAAAGTGGAAAATAACTTTGGTGACTGTGACTAGTACATCAATCTATTACTCCGGTTAGTAAGCCCATAACATGGCATAAGAAGAAACATATGATTGTTTTATAAACTACCTTTGTTGCCAGTAAATTTACTTTCTTGTGTCTTTGTTTTTATTGGTCTTGCTTTTCTTTTAATTTGGAATGTGTTCGGTTTTGATTGATTGAGAAACAATACACTTTAATTTTTGTTTAAAAAAAAACTTGGATTTTGTAAAAGTTTGTAACAACATAAATGTAAATTATTTGTTGCCTTTTATTGTGTTTTACTTTGGTTTTGCTTTTACAAAGCGTTAAAACAATGTAAAGGTAAAATTTATAAGTGGAATATTCAAAATAACACAAATGTATTTAGAAAAACCTTTTATTTAAATACTTAATTTATTTAATATTTAATAAATTTTTTTTATTTTTTATACCGGCTATTATGTATTTAATTAAATTAAAAATAAAAACGTTTAAGCCTGACCTTTCTCTCTCACTATAATCTCAGCTTAAAAAAAAATGTTAACAAATGTTGAGTTATTTTTTAAGGTAAAATATTGAATTTCATTGTGCCTAAATTCCAGTTAACTCTCAGGGTACTCTTCGATAATCTAAAAGGTTTACAATGTAACAATCATTGCAAAAAGAAAGGACATTATTTTCATTATCCTTTAAAATATACTTTTACGTTTGTACATAAATGTTTATTTGTATGGGGTTTTCAGCATAACACTTAGTTTGAATAAGTTCTCATGATGAAAAAAATATAAATTTCAATATTACTTGAAGCCAAGCAACGACTAAGAAACCTACAGGCATACAGGCACACACATGTCTACATAAGTAAGCTACTTTATCATCTTGTTCAAAAGAGTTCTTTCAATACGGAGTAACTAGCACTTGTGTGCCTATTCGACGTGCCTCTGCATATTCATTGAAAATTTAAAAATTATACCTTAGCTAAAATAACAGTAGGAAAAATTGTTACATAAGTAAGTAAATGCATATTTCTTTAATCTATAATTATTTTTTTGGTATATGTATTAAGTTTGCACGCGTAAAAAATTTTCAAAAAGTTCAATAAAAGAAACTAAGAGCTAATATACATATGGGCTTGAGTAAGCTGGATTTTCAAAATATGAAAACTCATTCTAGTATATTGAATTTGTACTACTATTTTAAGGTCAAAAAAGAAAGAAATTGAGCAGCCAATTGAAATTGCACCGATCACTATTCAAGTTGTAAAAGCGAAGACCGTTAGATGTTAAATATGTTTAAATATATTCATTTTGTTTCGGATTTAAATAAAGACCTTATTAATTTTGATTATAACCAATATATGATTCCCCTTATAACAATGTTCTACTAAAAATAAAATCAAACAGTCATAAATGATTTATAAATATGTAACCCTTCGTCATATACATGTTTAGATTGTCACATTCGCAACACATGGGTCTGGCTAGACCCACTATATATTTTTATTTGTTTGTGTGAAAATTAATAATTTTTTTTAATCTATTTATATTATAACAGCTATATTTTACCTTATTAAGCCTTTCAGCATTTGGTTTTTCAACTACTTGAATAGTTAAAGATATTTGTTGTTTTGCTGGAGCTGGTTACCTGGTCGGAGGTGAACGT
>NDXZ01023101.1:0-10266 GCA_003055125.1 Paykullia maculata
ATTGAAGAAATTACAAACGGAATGACAAACCTATATACAATCTTACCACATGTGTGTGTGTGAAGGGTATAAAAAAGTGATGTCCGGCTAGATTGGCAAAATACCCCTATGTGCGTCGTAATAGTTTGCTTTTTAATAAAATGGAGACTTTTTCCGTCACTTATTGTTTAGTTTTTAATATCTAATTACAGTGGGGAACCAATATGCAGCAGTAAAATTGGTAGTAGTATTGGCTACAAAGTCTGGGGCTAATTGCTGCATTCAATTTCGGGGTTTCTTTAATTTGACTTAAAGATTTAATTTTCTTATTGATATGAAATGACATAATTTTCCCCCTGGCCAAAAATCGGTCAATGGAATTTCAGTTAGAGCCCATCTTCTAATGTAAAAAGAGTATTAGCTAAATGCTAAATTGCCTTGCAACTTACTTGCGATAGGAGTTTTAGATAAATTTCGCTTCTAAATACGGAGATGTGCAATATATTTATCATAGAATGAAAATTATTTTTGAGGGCATACCACTTTCCCTACTGCGGTCCTATTTACTTTTGTACGTCTTTAATAATAAAGGTGTTCGTACAGTGACTTATGCATTATTTAATGTCTATAGGTTGTTATAAACGTTATATAAATTACATATATATTTTGTTTATGGGGTTTTATTTCCCCTGCTTTAATTCCAACCGTTTTTAGGTCAAATAGGGAGACTTTTATTAAAATAATTTATACAAACCTTAAAAACCAATAACAACCACACTTCTCATAATATGTAAAGAAATAGAAAATTACTTTTACTCCTCCCCCCATTAACGCTAATTCACAACTTTTATTTACTGCAAACTGAAGCTTCTACACCCTCAGTATCAGTCATATAGCACCATTGGCGATCACAGCAGCAGCAGCAGCAGTAACAACAACCGGTATGATGTACATATGTACATTTTTGTATACAATATTTTGTTGTTATTGTTGTCGATTGTACATATTAAAACTGTCAGTCAAATGCATTTTACCAGTTTTCTTTGTGTTTTTTTTTGTTTGGTTGTTGGTTTTCATGCCATGGAGGTGCATACACAGTGTAAAGCTTCTGGCTTTTAAAGACTCGTTGATAAAGGTTTTTCTTCTTCTTCGTTGTTGTTGTTGTTATTGTTGTTGTTGCAAGGCAATTGTAAGATTGTTGTTATGATGATGGAGTATAAGATCACTACATGAATGATTCTGTTGTGGTGTAGTGTTTTTTTTTGAATGGAAATTCTATCAAAATAATGAAATGGTTTTGTTGTTGTTTTTTTTTCCTGCTTATACTGAACAACATGCATCACATGATGCATGTGTGTGTGTGTGTCAAGAATTGTTGGTCGGTTAGTTGGTTGGTTGGTTGATTGGAATGATATGTTTATGGTGTTTAGTGGTAGATAGATTGTTGTTAATTTCTGCTGCTAAAGTTCTTAATGTTGATGTTGTTGTTGTTGTTTCCCTGGTCTTTGCTGCGAATGATATGTGTGAGTAAATATTTCCATTGCGTTTGAATATTAATGCTGCTGCTGATATTGTTGTTGTTGTTGTTATGGGCATTTTATCATTTCTTCTTCTTTTTGTTTTCATTTTTCTGTTGCCTGCTACTACCTGTGGATCCATAAGCCATAAATTAGCATTTGAGTAAATTGCTTAAATTCGTTATTGGGAATTAGGATCCAATGAGACTGATGTTTATATGATGTTATTCCAGTTTGTTGTTTTCTTTTTTATTTAATGGCTACAGCTCATGTTGTTGTTATTATGGCTGCTGTTCAATTTGATGTTGCATTGAAGAAACTGCGTGATATGCTTAATCAACATTTTCATCATCATCATCAGCTTCGTCATCGTCATTATCTTTATTATTATTATCCGTCGATAAAAAATAAAATACATCAGCAGCCTGCTGAAACTTTACTTGTTGTTTCTTTCTTTCGTCGTCTCTGTGTGGTAGTAAATGGTGGGATCTCATCTTGGTTATTTACTTCGTTATTATCACCGCTACAACCAACACTGCCGCCATTATCTTGGTGAGTTTCTTATTGGTATTCGATAAAATATGTTTCTTTTCTTCTTTTCATGTTTAATTTATTCCTTTAATTTTTCTTAACAACTTTTTTCTGCTGGTTTTATTCCCCTGTTAATATGAATGTTCCTAAATTAATCGTTATTGATTGATTTATTTTAAGCGAAGATTTGTTAGTTTGTAAAAATGTTGAACAGTAAGTTGTTTGCAACAAAATAAACATAGAAAATTGTATTATTTTTATACCCTACACCACTATAGATACGAAGCGTATTGTTGGTATGTGGTAAAATTATAATGTCCAAAGAAACAGTCCTTCGCCCACATTTTTGGTTTAGCGATTGACCTCCGTGCAGTTACCTAAATGAAGTTAAATCTTTAGCGTACTTTAGGCAAATATTTTGCATAATTTTAATACAAAAATTTGTTCGTTTTTATAATTTTTTTATTATTAACAAAATAGCACCACTAAATTCGTTACTAAATCGCCGCCACATCATATCATTCATATAAACTTCATTAGAAATAAACTTTAAAACATTTGTTCATATTTAACCATTTGTAAGTGTTTAAATGTACACAAGTTTTTGCCAGTTCGACTATTCGCATGTTGTATGTTTGTCTTACTGTCTCTCCCTCCGTCTTCAGGACCACTCAGTTCAAGCCAAAATAAGTGTGAGAAAGTTATTTATGGAATGTTTTAAGTTTATTTTTTGCATAAAAACTTATATATTTTTAGATGAAGAAGGTAGTTATTAAATATTTATTAAGATAATAATGACGTTGATTGCCAAGCTTATAATGACGATATGGAATAGTGGCCATAATTCTATAATGACTATTAGTTTTTAAGCGAGTGTAAGAGTGTTTATAGTTTCTCTGAAATGGAGGTCATCATGTTCGATTATTAATCAAAAGATTTATGATTTTTTTTTCCTTTAAAATATTTTTATTGCAATATACTATTATTAATTAAGATAATTATTTAATATGAGCCGTTTTTTATTTATTATAGTTCGTGCGGGAGCTACAGAAGCTTGTAGCGGTGGGAATTAATTATTGGCTTAAGTTTTTTTATTTGTAGGTTTTTTCTAATTCAATTTGTATACACAAAATTCTAATCACATTTTAGTATCCACCACCCAAAAGAGATAAATAATTTATATTAGGTGGTGTTTTGTGGCCCATAAAATATATGTAGGTATGTATATTTGCTTAAGGCCTATATTAATCTAAAACGATTTAGCTATGTCCATTTGAGTGGTTCAAAAAATAAATTGTGCCAGTCACCCCCTAGGATTATAGATAATGTAAAAACAATTCCAAAAATATTTTCTATTCTAATAAAGTGTTACCATATCTGAAAACACTTTATTATATTTTTTAACTCCTATAACTTTTTTGTTTATGAATAAAAATTAATAGCTTCAACGCAAAAGTTTCATCAAAATAACACGGCTTTATTTTCGTTTAAAAATATTAGTATTAGGATTGGGTACGAACCAACTTTTTAAAAGGCACAACTAGAATTTGACGTGGTAGTAAAAAACTATTAAGGACAGAAATGTAGCCCTTACAGAGCCATGAAGAGCGGTATGCAAAATGTTATGATCGGACTAAAAATGGCGATACCGTGTACAAAATACTTAAAGGGCGGTATTTGTAGGCGTGGCAAAAAAATAAAAAAATATTTTTGGATTTGTTTTAACATTATTTTTAATCCTAGGGGGTGACTGGCACAATTTTTTTGTATGGAAGGCGAACCATATTAGCTAAAAAATATTTATTATTCTTTCGAAATGTTTGATATTGGAAATCGGTCCAACAAACAAAAGTAACAAGTTATAATGTAAAAATAAATCATGTCTGTATGTCTGCCTAAGCGTAAAAATCTCACTGTTATATTATTCGGAATTCTGAAAAATATTCCAAGGGAAATAATTCAGGCTGAATCCTCGTTGGATTTATCCTCGGACCAAACACCCACAATAGTAACTATAACGAAGCCTTTAAGAAGTGTATCCCCGATTGGTAACTTAGCGGTGACAAGTACAGAAATACATTGGCTGAAATACCGGAAATACTTGAGCACTCACTTGTCGGAAAATATTCCGCTAAGAACGCCAGATGATATCGATCTCACAGTTATCAACCTTGATGAAAATCTCAAACAAGCTGCTCAACACGCTACTCTATCCCCTCGACAGACATACTAGAATTTATTCTGCAGATATTGAACGGCTTCTAATAGAGAAAAGAAGAGCTCGAAGGGAGTAACAACTGCACAGATCCCCTCAACTTAAATCGAGATTGAAAGAATGCACAAAACAGCTTAAAACTTTATTGGAGACCAGAAAAATGCAGTCACTAAGGAAATATTTGGTAACCCTAGACGCAACCCCGCAATCGGATTACTCTTTATGGCTAGCAACAAAAAGTCTGAAAAGACCTGTTTAACTTAAGCCTCATCTACGGAACGAAAATGGAGGATGGGCGAGAAATGACACCGAGAGAAGGAATCTGTTTGTTAAACATTTGAAAAATGTGTTTACTCCCAACATATCAAATGGGTTAGTTGAGTTGCCTCCTTTTGTATCCCATTTAAGAGCAGCTGCACCGTTTTGAGATTCGTGAGATCGAAAAGGCGATTGTTAATTTAAACTCCAAGAAATCACCTGGTATTGGCAAAATCAGTAACAAAATGCTTATGGAGCTACTCCGAATAGCAATTAAAATAATTCTTATTATTTTTAATGCTATACTACGCCTACAGACTGGAAGGTATAACTGGTTACATGGTAACCAAAGCTAGGAAAAGATCATATAAAAGTGGAATCTTTTAGACCCATAGGTCTATTGTCAAATATGTCAAAGCTATTTGAAAGACTTTTAATGAACAAGTTGAACCCAATTTTAGATGAAAGTGGCTGCATTCCGAATCACCAATTTGCGCTAAGAAAGGAACACAGTACCATCGAACAAACTCACAGACTCGTAAATGTGGTAAGAAACACTTTTGAGGAAAATAAATATTGCTCAGCCCTCTTAATTGACGTTTCCCAGGCTTTTGAATGAAGGTTTATTTTATAATATGAGGCGAAACTTACCCGCAAATTTATATAAACTTTTGGAAAGCTACCTGATAGGGTGGAGATTCAAGCACAGGAAAGGAAATTTCTTTAGCTCTCCACAGCCAATTAAAGCTGGCGTCCCACAAGGTATCATATTGGGACCTACTTTATACTTGATATATACCTCTGATATGCCAATTAATCCATACACCAACATGAAACAAACATTTATATTAAGCAGATTTGCGTAAAATTTAGACAAATCTGCTTAATATTTATCATTTTGATATTATTTAGACATATGTGGCTACATTTTTTGGCAAATTTGTTTAAAAATAATCTCTTTTATCAGTAAATTTGTATTTTTGCATGAAATTGAACAACGCATGTTTTTTTGTTACAAAGAACTACAAAATCGATATAATTTTAGAAAACAAGAATTTTTTAACAAGAATTTAGACAAAATGTGATCCTAAATTTAAACCAATATTTTAGAGTGTAGCTACATAATTCCTATACGCAAAGAAAAAAACATGGTTGAGTAGGTTACAGCAATTACGGTCTAAACCTTGTACTAAGCTTACAAAATTATACTCTCTACTAGCCTCATCTCTAATAAGGCCAATTTCATATAAAGATGCTTTTTTTTTTTGCTTAAAAACCCCTTAAAAATTTCCAATAAATGTAATCGAAAGAAAAAAAAACATTTTATTTACCGAAAAATACAACGTCATCGTTGTTACCGTCATCGTCATTATTATTACAATGATCAACACACTTGCAGTACAAGTGTCAATTAAAATGTTTCATATATGAAAACGTTAAATATTGTTGACAGCAATAACTTGTTGCAGCAACGGACACAGTTAAACAATCACAACACTCAATGCTCTCGTACGAAATACAATTTGACACTTGGCAAAACGCGAAATATCAACAGCTGAAATACCATGTGTCAATATTGGGTTTTTTTATAGAAAAAAATACAGATTTTTCTTATTTTTCAACTAACAAAAAAAAAACGTTGCAATAACAATTGCCTAACAGAACAATGAAATTATTTTTATTTCATTTAACTTTAGCTGGATTTTCTGTTCTCTTTGTGATAGTGTGTGACACATGTGAATAGGGAATGAAGGAAGGAGCGGACAGTATGAGATTGTAACACTAACATGTTGCATTGAATATGTCGTTTTTTTTCTTTGTTTTTTTCGTTATTGTTGTTTCTATTATTATTGCTGCAAGAACGACAGCAAAAAAAGTAGCAGTTTTATATAAGACATTCATACAATCGTCGACGACGTCTGTCAAGCCATATGTGTGCCAGTTGTCTCTCTTCTCAGTTGCAACATTAACCCTATAACGTGTATGCACCCATTCCCCTCTAGACCCATTGAAATCACCCCTTTCCGTAAGCCCAGCCATTTGGTTTTTATGCAAATGGTAACGTTTTTTAGTTTATTTTTTCTTTTTTTTGCCATACAATGTGTCAATGATAAAATACTTGCTTACACACTCTCTCTCACACACACACACAAACACAAACACACAAGAGTGTTAAAAAGTTTTCGTTAAACTTTTTATTTTGTTTTGTTCTTGTATTATTTTAGCTGCTATTGAACCAACTATTCTGAATTGTTGTATGTTTTGTTCAAAGTATTGTGTTGCATTGCAATAATGGTGGCAGCGTACACTTGCATTTGACCAAGTTAATGTTGATCGCCGGTGTGTTGGCATTATTGTATTGTATGAAATGCAGCTGCTGGATGCCGCTAATGTTTATGACAGAAAACTGAAGGTGTTTAAACTTAGTGCAAATTGATTAATAACAAGTAAGAGCGCTATATTCGGCTGTGCCAAATCTTATATACCCTTCACCAAGTGTATGTTTGTTCGCCTATATCTTTGGGGATTCTGGGCCAATTAGTCCAATTTTTATTAAAAATGTCTGTAGTTTTTTCCAAACCTGCAAAACAATAATTTTTTGGTGTAAAAAAACGTGGTCGTCTTACATTGCTTGAGTGTATGTCCTAAAGGACATGAGACCCTTTGAGACTCCTTCTTTCAACCTACCTACCTATTTTGCAACATACAACTCTGGGTGACCTATGGGAGATACGAAAACCTGATTTCAACCACCACGACAGACAGGCGGATAGATGGACATAGCTAAATCAACTAAAGGATCCAGAATATATATTCTTTATGGGGTCGCACATGAATATTGTAGAAATTACAAACGGATCAATATATGACTGCACAATCATAATATGGCATCATATATATGATGCCCTTCGAATAAATAATAAACATAATTGAAGAGCGTCATATATATGATTATCCGTAACCAAGTTTATAGTTTAGACAATTATATAATGATTCTCGCAACCATATATATGATCATGGTATTGACGTAAAATATGACTACAACCATATCATGATTGTGGCAATCATATAATGATTGCAGCAGTCATAGAATTTTAAAATTGTCTGTGATCATATAACCGTAACCATACTCAACTAGACCTGGGTATTTACCCAACGCTGGGTATTTACCCATTTATACCCACTTTTATACCCGGGTATTTATCTAATTTCGGGTAAATACTCATTTGAATAACAAATACTCGTTGTTACGTTGAGTAAGAAAAATGTGAACATTTTCGAATTTATTTTGAACATATTTTGTTTAAGTGTATTTTGTTTATACATTTCTTGATGCGTTTTGCTCAGATAAGGCAGTTTTGACTGCATCAAACACAACAACAATTCTTAATAAGAACCGCTAATCAGCGTGCTTATGGCAATTTAATGTAATGAGTGGGAGCGATGGCAACAACAATGCTGGAGCAACTAGAAAGATTAAAGTTTTTGTTTCATTAGTTATTAAAAAATCTAATTCATAATAAAAAATTAAATTCTTTTAATTTATTAAAATTTTTCTTTATTCTGATTTATACCCACATTTTGGGTAAATACCCAGGTGCTTGGGTAAATACCTGGGTATTTACATTTAAATACCCAATTTACCATTTAGGTATTTACCTTTGTCCCATCTCTATACTCAACCATGTTTTTTCTTTGCGTGAAGCAACCGTTTTAGTTAAAAACTCTTACTATTATTAATAGTGACAATTTTTTACACCTTTATAGAGGTCTTAAGAGTTAACTATTGTCCTTCCCGAATTCCGAATCGTCAATGCATTCTTTTATACATCTTCCAAAGTATCCATAAATATTATCGACGTCAGTGTTTGTTGCCTTCATTGTAACGCGTCTTTCTTTTTTAAGTGTAAATAATAAATGTGCAATGTCAAAAATTATTGTTGTTGCTGCTGTTGCTGGTACATCTTTAGAGTAGCTTGTAAAGGTAGAAAGCAAAGTGGCATTAGTATAAAACACTGTTAAATATATGAATGAAAATTGTTGAAGGTTTTGTATTTGATTGCATTGTTTGTCGGTTGGTGTTGGTGTGTTTAACACTTTGGCCATTGTGGCCAATATTGTCAGGGATATTTTATTTAATCTTTTTTTTTAACCAATACATTTCAGTTTGAAAATGTAAAACATTTGACATTGACAATTATCTAATATTGACTTGAATTGAAAAAAAAAATATTTGTTAAAGGAGTATAGAAAAAACTAACATATTAAACTGTACATTCTAGTGGGGTCACCTGGTGGACAAATTTTAAAATTATTCATTAAACTATTTAAGGACAACGCAAGTGAAATTATTGTTTAACAATAAGTCAGGTCAGTTTTGCAAAGTCTGTAAGAAATTACAGAAGATATATACAAGTTTATAATTTCGTGAGTAACACCAACAGTCAGTCTTTGACAACCATTTTCACGACCAGACTATTAAGCGAAATCAAAAAAAAAAATTAATTTATTAATTATTAATATATGAAACAATTTATGAACTATAGCCTATATAAAAAATTACTATAAAATTTACTTTCATTATTTATAATTTGTCCATGCAGTTATGTAATTAAAACTAGACAAATCGGCCAAGTAGAAAAAAATTGTTACACAAAATATACTGGACAAAATTAAAAAACTAAGAATATTTATTCTTTAATTTATTCAAGGAAGAATATCACTATGCAACGTTATACGTTATACGTTATACTAAACATTTTTTTTTTTATAGTATTATAAGCATTGATGCCAATTTAGCACTTTTCATGCTAGATCTAGCACTTTTCAAAGTTATTTGTTATAAAAAACCCCGATTTAGCATGTAGCATATTTTCTAGCATTTTTTCAAAAATTTATAGCACTTTCTAGCATTATTTTTTATACCCTTCACACATGTGGTAGAGGTATATATAGGTTTGTCACTCCGTTTGTAATTTCTTCAATATTCCCTATAAAGTATATATATTCTGGATCTTTATAAATAGGGAAGTCGATTTAGCCATGTCCGTCTGTCCGTGTGTATGCAGAAATCAAGTTTACGTAGCTCCCATAGGTCACCCAGGATTGTATGTGGTATCAAAGTTTTGGAAATGCTTTCGAGAAAATTGGTATTGAAAACTGGCAAGATCATCAATAACCGGCTAAGATATAAGCAAAAAAAGACAACTGCCTCGTTTTTGTTTTAAGTTTTTTTTTTATTATATTTGTGTGTAAGAAATGTCTTTTGGGGAATTTTAAAGAAAAAAAATTTTCCATTTTAAGCAAAAAAAAAATTTTTTTTAAATGTTTTTTTACACAAAAATGATTATATGTGTGGGAAAGACAAGTCAATTGGAAAATTAAAATAAAAATTAACGAGATACCTATAAACAAAGAAATTTTTTTTTGCACAAAAATTATTATATTTGTGTGTTTTGAAAATTTTGTACTAATATACACACATAAAAACACGTAGTGAAGGGCGATATAGCGCTCTTACTTGTTTTTTTTTTAATTTTTAAATAATTTAAACATTTTTATAATGTATAAAAATGTTTAATATAATGTATATAATCAAGAAAAACAAGTAAGAGCGCTATATATGGCTGTGCCAAATTTTATATACCCTTTACTGCGTGTATTTGCGTAAAAAAAAAACTTTGCCTACATTTTTTTTGTTGCTTTTTTTGTAATATTTCTATTTTTTAGATTTGGCTATAGGTTCGTAAATTTTTCCTTATTAAT
>NDXZ01023102.1:0-13803 GCA_003055125.1 Paykullia maculata
TTATTATAGTTTTGTTAAATGTTACCTTGTTTGCAAATTAATAAACAAATAAAAAAAATAAAAAATATTTACATTAAATAGGTTAGTAATGGCTACGTTATATTTAAAAAAAAACACATATTTTTTTAACTCATTTACAAATGTATGCTGCAAAAGTTTTAAACTTTTAGACAAACAAGTGACTGCAGGCTAAAGACAACTTGTTTTAGTTTTTTCTTATCAGTGGCCAATTAAACTATAAGTTTTTTATTTATTTAATCTATTACTTTCGTTTGCAGACGAGTAGACAGACGTAAACCATCAAATGCTTTTTATGATAAAATAAATTAATAATCAACGCCTGTTTTTAAAACTAAACATAAACTTTAGGAAAATTTGTTCTCTCTCTCTCTCTCTCTCTCTCTCTCTCTCTCTCTCTCTCTCTCTCTCACTTCCTCTCTATATACATATGCATATCACAAAAATTATATATAAAATCATCTGACAACAAATTTTTAATAATATATTTATAAATTATTAGCAAAAACAAAAGTAGTCAATCATTATCCTATCACTTTCAGTTTTTATGTAAGTTTTTTTTATAAAAAATTTCCTGTTTGAAAGTACATACATACTTACGCACATATGTACATACATACATACACACATATGTATATTCATATTTGCAACTAAAATATCAGTTTAATCTCCATCTACTGTGGAAATGCAAAACAAAAGACTGAAGCAACAGCTTTACATTCTTACACGTGTATTAATTTTGACAACAATAAAAACAAGTGTAAAAAAATTATTTTTATTATTTAATTAGTGGGAACCCTATTTATTTATTTTATACTTTTTTAATTATAAGGAAGTGAAGTTGATAAAATTTATCTAAAATCAAAGAAAATTTTAGGACACGTATAGAAATTAAATTTCAGAACTGATATCAGATACGACGTTAGTATTTAAACTTAAGAAATGTTTATATGAATATTTTTTACCATTTTTGCTGCTTAAAGTTTTGAATCATCTTAGCAAAATTTTTTTTTTCAACTTGGTGGTCATTATTTAATACGAAACATAGTAATGAGAAGTCGTTACCATTATTATTTTTTGTAAACAGAAAGTAAAGGTTTTGCGAATTTTTTACTTTTTGATTCCTTAAAATATTGTTTTTTTCAATATTGACTTAAAGTTTCTGTCTTAAATCTTTTGTTTTTTGCAATTGTTTATTTTTAGAAAAAAAAATTAACAAAATATTCATAATTTAGTAACATTTGGTGGTATGATGTGATATTATAGACAAAAACTATTCATGTTTAATGTTAAAAAAAAGTGTTAATTAAAATTTAACGTGTTAAACCACAAAATTACAAAAAAAAAATGTTAAAAAACTGCCAGCAAATACTGATTGTTATGCAAAATTTACAAAAAAAAAAAACATTACAATTGAATGAACTGTTTAAAGAGAAGTAACATTTTTTGGAATTAAAGCGACATTAAAAAAACTAACCATTTTGTTTAAAGACTCTTTTAAAGAAAACAATTTTGTTTTTAATAAAAAAAAGTCCAAGTCTTTTATGCTTTGACAATTTAACTCCTAATGCTTTTAAAACTCACTTTTTGTTATTTTATATTATTCTTTAACTATTTTTTTGCATTTTAACAACTCGTATATCTTTACACCAATTTATTTAATGATTCATCTTGATTAATTTCTGATTTTACTTAATTTTTTAACTTTTGTATTCTTTTCAAAACTGAATTCAAAAATTAATTTACAAGAAAAACAAGTGACATTTAAAATAGAAACAAGAAAACGATGTTAGAGTATGAAATAAAGATGCTCATAAATAGAGAGAGAAAAACATAACAATGCAAAGATACAAATTGTATATTTTGTATCTTTGCAGAGTGTTTGAAGGCAAAATATTTAGCGGCCACCATCATTTTGCAGACAACTTTTTAAGCTCTTAAATAAAAGTAATTGGTTTCAGGTGTTTGCTTGGTTTGGGAAAACAATAAATTTTAAACAAAAATTCCTAAAATGTGTTTTTCAAAGAAATATTTTTTTAAGATTAAAAGAAATGATTTGTAGTAGTTCAGACTTTATGAAAGTCATTTGGCCAGAAGCCTTTAATTATCATAGGGTTAAGGATCAGTAAAATAAAGACTTACTAAAGTCTGTTTGTTAAATCTTTAATAATATTATATGTCAAATTTTAATTACTAACGTAGGTTATTGCTATCAACAAAAAATACTGTTGCAACTGTAAATACTGCTAAATAATTAATGTTTAGGTGCTATTGCTCTTACTTTTGAATATTTTCTATTTGTCAATTTAACTTTTTCTATTTGAGAGAATTGTTATTTGTCAACAAAAAATGTTTTTATCAAATAAATCTCTATTGGGTGTCGCAAATGTGAAAAAAACAAGACAACTTATAACTAAAAGGTTTAAAGGTAAATTTTAATTTTTTGAATAAAAAGTGCAGAAAAAAGCTGTAGACATTTAGGGTGTTACTAACAAATTTAAAAAATATTTAAAATGTTATTTAATAACAACTCAACTATTTTTTTTTATAAAATGTAACAAATTAAAGAACAAAACACAATTTGCAATTTAAACTGAAATATCAAATATTGTTTGTGTCCTAAGTCTTTTGATTTAATAGAATCAAATGAGCAAGAGAGACATTAAATTTGTTGTTTGATTTTACCTTAAAATTTTTAAGACTAAGAGATTTTTTTCTTTCAGTTAAAATGTAAAATTTATAACTGACTAAAAACATTCAGCCTTTAATAAAGATGTTGCCACAACTTAAATCTTTAAACATTTTTACTATGTCTACAATCTTTTGCAAAATAATATACATCAAATCATTGTATTTCTTATAAAGGGAACTTAAATACAAAAAAACTTCTAAAAATCAATAAAAATAATTATTCCAAAACTATTTGCTAAAATTCAATAACTTTTAGCTAAAGAATTTTTAATACATATTTTAGAAAATTTAAGCAAGTAAGAACACTATAGTCGGCTGAAGGGTATAACGAAATTTTTTTTTATTTTAAATAGACTTTAAAATAAATTTATTTTACAACATTTTAATACAATCGAGTCGAAGCAATTAAACAACTTTGTTTTAGTTTTTATGTTAAAATTTGTTCATTTATTACCGATTTGTACTTAAAGCAAATGCAAATTAAACATAACGAGCAACGACTGCCGAAAAAAACTTAGCCACCACAAATAAATTTTTTAAAATCCACCAAAAAATTATTTAATAATTGACCATGAATTTAGTGTTAAATTGTTATTGTTGTTTTTTTTTTTAACTATTTTAAATTAAAACAGTATAAAGAAAAAACCCTAATGTTACGAATTTAAATTCATATTTCAAAGTTGAAAGAAAATCTTAATAAAATGATAACTAATTTGTTTGTTTGCACTTTTAATAGATACTAAAGAAGAAAGAGTGCTTTTTAAATGCTTCATAACATGTGATTTGAATGTTATTGTAGCATTTGTAGAAATTAAATTAAAAGCGTAAAATAAATATTAATTTCGTAAAGCGTGAAAAGTTAGTAAAAGCAATTTGATTGAATGTTTTAATGAAACAAAAAAAATTTAGAATACTGTATACGGCTTTACCGAATCTTTAATGCTCTCCATCGACTAGACGGTTCTAATTCCAAAAATCATATACATATGTATGTATGTATGTATGTATGTACAAATGTACAATTGTATATAAATTTCTAATAATATTACTAAGCATGATTATAAATGCCAACAGGGCACAAAATAAACGATAAAAACCTCGGAAGCGGTTTTTTTTTTGCCTGAACTCCTTTCATTTCATTATATTTCGTTATCAACTTGTTCTCTCTAATAACTTTTAATCTACTGATTTTTTTTTTGTTTCGTTTTATAAACCCTTTATTACGTTTTTAAATACCTTAATATACGAATTTGTTACTTAACATAAACCTTATCAAACAAATATATTGTTGTTTTTTATGAATATACATACATATGTATGTATGTCTAAGTTATATTGCGGTTTGTTTTTGTGTCTGAAGTGAACCCTTTAACGTAACTGGCAAATCAGTTTAATATATTAGATTTATTATGATTCTTAAAATTAATTTATTAAACAACTAAAATTAAGTGAACTTTAGTTGGTAGCATTTTCGTCAGCCAACAAAAATAAAAGCCAATATATTTAATTTGTTATGGATTTCTATCAAGATTAAATTAAAATTTAGATAGAATAGAACGTACATATAAAGGTATTTGTATAACACTTATATACTAAAAACATAAACATACAAGAACTATACAGACAGACAAACAACAGCACAGCAAATGGTTATCAATGTGGTCAAGGTTAAATAAATATATTAGTTTTTTTTTTATTTCATAAATATATTTTTATATAAACTTTTTTTCTATAAAAATTAAAACAACAAATATTTAAAAGAAAAACTAACTACATGTTAAAACATTGTTAAACACATATGTAGTTAAGAGTAAAGAAACACCCAGTCAATATTTAAACATACAACATACAATAGATTATTTCGCACAAATTACTACATATGTACATAAATGGTAACTAGAGACTGTACTTAAGCACGTGAAAATGTTTAAATAATATCAAAAAAAAATTTTTGACATGTTATTTTTTTTTTAATTTTATTCTTTTTTTGCGTATTACATTTTTCTATTGTTATTTTAAATTATATTTCAAACTATAATTTTTAAATTGAAATGTCAAATATAAAAACCAATAACAATTTCCTGACGATGCCACACAACGGAGTGACAAAATATTGAAAATTAAAATATAATAAATAAAAACAATTTTTTATATAAAAAAAAACCTTAGGCTTCTTCAAAAAATTTGTAAAATTAATATCAAAAAGGTCAAAAAACTAGAATAATATATGGATTTTGTTTTTGTCCTAAAACTATGTTTCTCCTAATTTTATTCTATGTTTTAGACAAAATTGATATTGCAACGACAATTGCTTATACACAAAGAGTTAGAGAAAGCGATGTTAGTCGAATTGACTAACACTAGCGTCCTAGGGTTAATCTCAATTTGCAATAGATTTGAAATGAAATTAACATTGACCATAACAGTGGTAATGTAGTTAATATAAAAATTAATTATAAAAAAAATTCGACTAAAAAACACTTAAGCTCAATGTGATAAATTGTCTTAAGCCAGTAGCTTAATTTTAAAATTAAGAACATTTTAAAACGCACTTGATTTTAAAACAATTCTCTCTTATTAACGAATAGCAATAAAATTTATAAGTAAATTCAAAGATTTATATTAATGACCTTTAAAGTGTTTGATGGTTTTCGAAATATGCCTTCATTTGTACATTTGGCAAGAAGCAATTAGTTGTAAATTATTTCTCAATCTAAATTTAATTACTTTTGAAAGGTGTTTAAGATTAAAAGGTGCAAAAACACATTTTACAGAAAGACATTGAAAGATTAAAAGCAAAGATTTAAAATTTGTAATTTTTTTTTAACAAGTTCAATGTAACAAGATTTTTAATTTTTTTTCTAAATTTGTTTTACAATTTTAATTTGTTTTTATGCTTAATATTAGGTATTAATTGTAAAATAGTTTAGTTTTATTTGTCAAGTTTGCTGTCAAAGTCAATTTGGTTTTGAATATTTTGAAGAAGTTGAAATCCTTGTTATTGTTCTTTGAAAAGGTGGGATACTTAGTTGCTGGTTTTAGTTTAATTTAATTTTTATTGATTTTTAGAAATGAACTTAATGCGACCAAAAAAAAAATTTAACTAAATTTAAGTGTGTAGGCTATTAAATACATTCCAATGTTTGTTTTTTATCATGAAATTTGTTAAAATTAATATTTTTATTTAACATTTAAGAAAACAAAACTAAAAAGCCACAAAAAGTGCCGAACGTGTTTAGCGATTTAGAAAGTCCCGAAAGTAAATCAATGAAAAGTTTTCTTTACTAATCCATTAACAAGAACAAAAAAAACAGGATACAAAGAGCATTGAGATACAGATATAGCTGAATATCTAGAACATGCTATCTTTAACACATCGAATACCTAATTGAATTGAGAAGGTTACTGTTACTCAGCAGCCAAGTCGTAATCATTCGTAAAGTAATTTTAATGATATCTTGTTAATAATTGTTATTGTTATTTATAATTAATAATACAATTTTTTTACCAAAAGTGCATACAGATATAAGTTTAATTATAAATTTTGCCAGACAACATTTAAAAACCTTTTGCTGACTTTACTTGTAGCCCATTAAAATTAAAATGTTATTGTGGGCTTTTAGTTTCAATATTGCATTATTTTGACATTTTTCTGGTATCCCCTGCTGGTTTTTATTAAAGCAAAGAATATTTTATTTATTTATAACTTTATTTTTATTCTATAGCAATTGCAATTTATTATTTT
Organism: Paykullia maculata; assembly: GCA_003055125.1. Lineage (NCBI taxonomy): Eukaryota > Metazoa > Arthropoda > Insecta > Diptera > Rhinophoridae > Paykullia > Paykullia maculata. The sequence continues at coordinate 6,455 of NDXZ01023102.1, forward strand.
TTTATTTCAATTAATTTAACTTTTTTTTTCTTTAATAGGAAGGCAGTATTGGTCATGATATGGTGATAAAACCTTTGCCTCGCGATTTAATACCGAATCAAAAGGAAACGCATCATGTGATATTCAAAAGGGATGTCGATAATTCCGAAAATTTAAGTGATTTTGGTGAGTTTGATACAAAAGTTATATGAACAATTATTTAGCAGAGCACCGGTTACTTCGCATAAAGTAAATTGTATGACATTAAAATAAATTAGTTCCGTTACTTTGTCACCATTTTTTTCATTTTATATCAGAGTTTATCTCTGGCACAAAAGTCATGATACCCATACCAAGACAGCCCATACTTGTTAACAAATCGATTTCCCACTAATAAATTAAAAAAGACAATTGAGGGATTCACAAGCCACTCATATGTCATATGTCCTAAAATTTTAAATGGTTTAAGTTACTTTTCATACTCAAAGTGTCCTAAAATAATATGACTCTGACTGCTATGTTTATTGTACTGTCGTAAACTATCCATAGCCAAACAGAAAAAGCAATAACAAAGAACTTAAACCATTTAAAACTTTTAGGACATAAGACAATATGATATCATAAGTTGCTTGTGAATAAAACAAATATGTTTTTCCCTCTCTTTCATCAATGTTGTGAGTTATTAAAAAAAAAACCTTAAGCGTAAATAAAACGCAAAATTACTGTAAATTAAGCAAAAAACGAGAAAACGTTTATCGCCGTTTAAAATGTTAACAACAGATGTGTTGGTCTGTCAAACGGTTTCTACTATCGGGTATTGTGCGATTTGTAGCTAAAGCAACTCTTTCCGAAAACAACGTGGAATGCTGACAAACAAAACATCGATAATTTGATATAAATATGTATATATATCGTTAACCTCTAATGTAAAACCCCCCTGGTAATTGGTTAGAAGCCATATATGTACATCTTACATCGTTTGCAAAGCAAATTATGGTTTAAACAAATCCCTAATAAAGATTACAATAAAACTTTTGTTCTTATTTACTCTCAGACTTTAAGCTAAAAACTTTCCTTTGTTGCTGAAATATATCTTTTATTGTTAATCAAATTATGTTTTTTTTACCTAAAACAATAAGATCTTTATAGATATTGGTCATAAAAATAGAACGGGTTATAAAACTGTCATAAACATTTCGAAACAACAGAAATGTCTAAATAGTCGTCCAAATCATTTCAATTGTGAATGTTTAAAATTATGTTAATTTTCTACATAAAACATTAGCTTTTTAATGCTAATTTTAGCAATTCTATTTATTTAGATTTTCAGTTCTTTTTCCCCTTTTTTTGTTTAATTTAAAACTGTATGTAAAGGTTTTTTAACCCCAATTTAAGAGTAAAAAAAAAAGTAAATGGTTTTAACAAAATAAGTTTCTATGGATGTTTTACATATGTACATGTGTACATACATATGAATCTTGTATAAACTATTTGTTAATATTATTATAAAATTTTTTATTTCATTTAAATCTATTTCTGTAAGCACTCCTTAAGATTTACGTGACTAATCTGAGACAAAACTTAAAGTATTTCCTGTCTAGATTATTATTAAATAAAATCATAAAACTCACAAGACGAGAATATACTTTAACTAAAACCCAGAAAAAAAAACATTTTTTTTAATGTTTAAAATTTTAGGGCAATTGCAACCTTCAAGGGTGAATCAACTGTATACATATATAAAATAAATAAAAAATTAATAAAAAAAAATATTTTATCACAAAAATTCCTTGCTTCTAGGGAAGGCTTATCTTTTTTTACACATTTACATTTATTTATTTACTTTATGTCTTTCAATTTCATTTAATAGTCATTTTTAATGGAAACATACAGTTTTAATGAGGTGCTACCGATTTTTTGTTAATGTAATTAAAAAATTAATTACTTTAAAATTAAATACCTAAAAAAATTATTTTCGGAATTTATTGATTCAAAAGAAAACGCCTTAATGCCACAGAAGACATTTAGCCAGACTACGGTTTAGTTGACTACGGTTTGGTAATTAAAAAAAAACTTCTTCTTTAAGCAGATGAAATAATTTTAAATTATTAAAAGAAATTGAAACAGGACTTATTAAAACCCCATTAAACTTGGTTCTTTTAGTTCTTTTAGTTTTTTTTTTGAAAAATTTAAAATCGAGAAAGATGGTTCGGCATTTCGAAAATATTTGTGAGGCGTTGTTTTTTCTATTTTCTCCCTCTTTACGTTTGAACTTTATTTCCTAACATATGAAAAAACTTGGGCAGAATTTTGGCACTTTATTTCCCAGTAAAAAATTGTGTTCAAAAAATGAAAAGAAGGCTATTAAATATCAACAAAATGGGTACATTAACGGCTAAGCTGTAAGCGAACAGTCAGGACTTCCTTTGTTTTCCTAAACAAATTTATATTTTTTTTTCAAACCTGGATAATTTCTGACCTCTTTTTTATATGTTTGATTTGTGTGGTGTGTTTAAAATATGTCCTAGATGTCATTTGTGAAAAATTTAGTGCAATTGTTTTTTATTAAAAAATTAACATTTAAATGGAATAATAAGTACATTAAAAAAAAAAAAGTTAAAATCGCATTTGTGGCAATGATGATTGAAAATTTATTTTTTCAATTGCCTAAAACTTGCAGAAAACACAGACAAATATATAGCGGCATGGCCACAGATCAAACTGACTCATCAAACTCACAATTTTGTGATTGTGTTAGTAAAAAAAGTCCTGAGTTGGACTTTTGATTTACACTACTAATAAACATATACATATGTATGTGCATAAATTTGATAAGTCAGTTTGATATGTGGCATGCCGATTTAATTGGCAGCTCTTTTGTTAACACAAATATTGGATGTGATCTTAGTTAATTGAATTTCCTACGAAAAAATGTTTAAACAGTTTTTTTTTATATTAAAAAATTAATCATCATTTCTTAATTGAATATTTTTTAGTATGTTTTACTTTTTTAATATTATGTGCATGAATTTGTAAAATATTTTAATATACATACTTTAATTCCTGGTAATAGAATAGCAAAAAGTTGGCAGCAATAACATAATAAACCTCTATTAACATATAAGTTGATAATTTAGAACTCTCCATTAAAATCCACAACAATAAATCAAATGCCATAAAACAAAATGTCGAATAATTTACATTTACACGCGTTAATATTTCATTGAACTTTTTATATTTTACAACAAAAAAATTAACATGCAAACGTGAGTCTGGCAAATTTTGGGCTGATAAAAAACAAAAGAATAACTTAAAGATTTTTTTTTAATTTGGTTTTGGTAATAAAAATAACATAAAAATTAAATAAAGTTTAAAAAAAGGGATAGATTTGTAAGTTTTTTACAAATTGTTATTTGCATAACTGAAATAGAAATTAATTTTACAAAAATGTAATTCATTGAGAAACGTGTAAATTCATAGAAATATAAAAAAAGTAATAAATATTTATGCGAAACTTAAAGATTTATTTTCGTTTTGTTAAAAAAAAATATAAATTATCATAAATTAAAACTTGAAAAAGTAGAAGAACTTTTTTTAAATTTAAAAATTGCTTTTTTAATAGACAAAGATTTTTTCAATATCTTAAATTTAGTATAAATAACAACGTGAAGATTAATTACATATTTATTTTTTTTAATTATCATAAATTGGAATTTTAATAAATTTGTATTATTTTAATTATACGTTTTTACAAAATGTAAATTGAAACGTGTAAATTTGTTGAGTGAAAAAATTCTATAAGAACATTTTTAAAATTATTATTTTTTTCAATTTCATTAAAAGCTCAATTTCCTGGAAATTTACAAAACAAATCTATGTTTAAAGATAATTTTTGAATCAAGGATATGCATTAAATTATTTTATTTGAACATTATGCTTTTTCTTGTTCACCTACAGCCTTCATGGAGCCTGATGACTTGGACACAAATGAAAAATTAGAAAAATTACAAAATCGCCCTAAAAGATCAGCACATCGAACCACACTTGAAGACATAGAGCTTGAAGAAGAATTACGCAAGAATGAAGATGGTTTAAGCGATGAATTTGCCACCCACAAGCGGGCCAAAAGACAAGCCCCCTATATTATATATCCAGAAGTCTTGGTAATTGTCGACTATGATGGTTATCGTTTGCATGGTGGTGATAATTTGCAGGTAATTTTGAAGAGAAAAAAAATTATTTATCAAACAAACTACAAATCACACGGAACACATGACATGATCGTTAATATTTAGATTGCAACACAGAAAGACACTCCTTGTATTTTATTAATATTATTTTTGTTTTTTTTTTTTTATTAAAAATAAAAAATATTTATATGAATTTTAATTTATAACAAGTTGATTTATAGTTGCAGAAAAAATATTTCAAATCTTGACTTCAAATTATTTCTCTTGTTTTTTATTTTAATTAAAAAAACAGAATTATTTTTATCTTCTTTTGTCAATCTTATTTAACTGAAAGACGTGTTCATTTTTCATAATTCTACTCTTCTACAATATTTTTAAAAAAGTCATATAAACATATGTATCGTTTAAAAATCTAGATTACATATGTACATACATACTTATGTATGTATGTATGTGTGTATGTATGGCTGAGTAATTTTTATTTTTCTTGTTAAAATTTCAGGTGAAACGTTATTTCATCTCATTTTGGAATGGTGTTGATTTAAGATATCGCTTGCTGAAGGGTCCTAGAATACGTATCAGTATTGCTGGCATTATTATATCAAGGGTAAGTAAACAAAAATGAATGAATGATTGAATGAATTAAATATGATTAAACTACATTAAGAACTTAACTAAAATAGAGCTGCCGGATGTTATGCCTTAAACAACATTTAATCATAATCTTTGGCAAACTTCTAATAAACTTAATTTACACTTTAAATAGAGAATAAGAAAATAATCAAAAACAGTATCGCAAATATCTCGTAAATAAAGAATTAATGAAAAATTGTTTTTATAAAAAAAAAAGTATAAATACAGATAATTAAGCCAAAAATTTACTATTAAAAAAAAGTAATTAAATTTGCTCTTTTTTAATAAGTTAGTTAATAGAAAACAATTTAAAATTGGTTTGTAGCTTCGATGCACTTTTATTATTATCGCACACAGAGAAATTGCAAAAAACAAATAATAATTTGGCAATGGGAAAAAGAAAATATGGCAACATCTACTTGATATTTCGTAACAAAATTCCTACTTATAATACAAAAACAGTGCTGAACAATATTTCTTTTCTAAGTTTTGCCGCCCATGAGTAACTTCCTTGATGTAATAGAACATTTATAGTTTTAGTAATTTTGTTAATGTTTTGCAAAAATATAAAAACTTAACTATTACGTAGTCATAAAAAAAAACACGAAAATCACTTAAGCATGAAAGTTATTTTAATTGTATAATCTACAATAAATATTGAAGGTTTTTTTTTTGTAAATCAATGAAACGAAGCTCTAGTTGCCCATAAATATGGCTCAAAGCATGTCTCTGTCATGACATAAGATAAGCTATAAATTTCCAAATACTAAACACATTATTAAATATTTGTATCTAGTTAATAGGAAAATTAAGTGCTAGAAAAAATTTATATAAAATATTAATTTTGAATTTCTTTATAGCAAGAACTTATCAAATATTACTAGGTTATTACGTAAAACACTAAATATAACAAATATTTACTATTTTTAGTTTTTATTTGTGATTTTTGTTAAAAGTCTAATCTAGTTGAGATACGCTTCCTAAACGGATTTAAAATAAAAAAAACTTGTTTTATTTTGTTTTCACGTTGTGTTAATAAAACCATTAAGCAAGAACAACATTTGTTGCTATTTATTGCATTTAAATTTCGCAAATATGTCGTAGATAGTATTTGGTCTTTAATAGTTTTATGTTAATAATGTTAATTTGTTATTAGCAAGATGAATTTACATCAGATGGCCGCAATAAAGCAGCTGATCGTTTCTTACTTTTGTCAAAGTTTTTTTGTTGTTGTTTAAAGAACTTTTATAAAAGTGAAGATTTTAAGTGAACATTACTGGAAAATTTAAAATTGAAGAAGATACTTTAATAAAATTTAATTTGTTTCTAAAAATCTAAATAACATAACAGCAGATAAGATTTTTACCATTTCAGAATCCAAAATAAATCATTTAATTGAAATGTGCAAATTTTCTGCTTTGTTAAGTAGAACGCGCAATTTAATCATTTAAAAGAGATGATAAAATTTCACAAGGCGTTAATATTGCTTTTAATATTGCCGACTTTAATAAACTATATGTCATTCTAAGTGTCTACGACACTTAGATTTTCCAGATACTTCAGATACTACTTAAGTAAAACACAAAAGCTAAAAATATTGCCGTAAGAAACAAACTAAAAATTTAAACCTTAATTTACACACCTTCCATAAGCTCATAAAACAGAATTTAACTGGCCGGTTCGTTTCCTTTCTAAATATGAAGTACATACATACATACATATGTATGTGTACACAAAAATAAAATAAAAATTACAACAACAACGCATTTACAAAACTGAATTGAACAGTAACAAGAAGTATTTATTCAAAAAGCAAAAACAAACTAAAAATTTTGAAATTGTCAACTTCCTTAAAATGGTGTAAAAAAAACAAGATAACAAAACAATAACGGTGGTTTGTTATACTTACGTACAAATATTTTAGTTTTTGTTTAATTATTAACAGTTAATGCATAAATTATAAAAATAGACGGAAAAACCACTGTTTATAATGCTATAATATCTGTCAAAAAAAGATTTTTTTTTTGCCCGGTTTTCTTTGGCGGCAAATTAGATAACTCAAAACTGTCAAAATCCTCATTATGTAGAATCATTTTAAAATGTTTATGTAAATAAATTGAGACCCTATGCTTATTAGAAGTACAGCATTTAAATGTTACCTTGTTACCAATATATGCATGATTAAGGATATTGGTTTGTAACGTTTAACTCTTTTAAATTTACTAACATTTTGAAAATTATTATTTAGCACTTACTTACATATAGTATGTATTTACATACATTGAATATTTTTATTTGCATATTTTTTCAATCATAAATCTGTCAATAAAACGGTCAATTAAATCAAAAGTTTAATTTACGCAATCAAAAATTTCGTTTTGTGACAGTGGCCACATATTTTTTTTAATGAATGTATGTAAATGGAAAAAAAATTAAGAACTTAAAGCCCACACTAATAAAATATGCTTTTAAACCGCCAGAAAATTATACTAAAAGGGTATTAAGCAATTGCAAATTCGTGCTGTTTTTACGATTTTTTTTTTTTTT